>LR990652.1:20720318-20896431 GCA_905147715.2 Xestia xanthographa
GTAGGTAGTAGGTAGGTAGTGGGTAGGTAGTAGGTAGGTAGTAGGTAGGTAGTAGGTAGGTAGTAGGTAGGTAGTAGGTAGGTAGTAGGTAGGTAGTAGGTAGGTAGTAGGTAGGTAGTAGGTAGGTAGTAGGTAGGTAGTAGGTAGGTAGTAGGTAGGTAGTAGGTAGGTAGTAGGTAGGTAGTAGGTAGGTAGTAGGTAGGTAGTAGGTAGGTAGTAGGTAGGTAGTAGGTAGGTAGTAGGTAGGTAGTAGGTAGGTAGTAGGTAGGTAGTAGGTAGGTAGTAGGTAGGTAGTAGGTAGGTAGTAGGTAGGTAGTAGGTAGGTAGTAGGTAGGTAGTAGGTAGGTAGTAGGTAGGTAGTAGGTAGGTAGTAGGTAGGTAGTAGGTAGGTAGTAGGTAGGTAGTAGGTAGGTAGTAGGTAGGTAGTAGGTAGGTAGTAGGTAGGTAGTAGGTAGGTAGTAGGTAGGTAGTAGGTAGGTAGTAGGTAGGTAGTAGGTAGGTAGTAGGTAGGTAGTAGGTAGGTAGTAGGTAGGTAGTAGGTAGGTAGTAGGTAGGTAGTAGGTAGGTAGTAGGTAGGTAGTAGGTAGGTAGTAGGTAGGTAGTAGGTAGGTAGTAGGTAGGTAGTAGGTAGGTAGTAGGTAGGTAGTAGGTAGGTAGTAGGTAGGTAGTAGGTAGGTAGTAGGTAGGTAGTAGGTAGGTAGTAGGTAGGTAGTAGGTAGGTAGTAGGTAGGTAGTAGGTAGGTAGTAGGTAGGTAGTAGGTAGGTAGTAGGTAGGTAGTAGGTAGGTAGTAGGTAGGTAGTAGGTAGGTAGTAGGTAGGTAGTAGGTAGGTAGTAGGTAGGTAGTAGGTAGGTAGTAGGTAGGTAGTAGGTAGGTAGGTGTGACGCAGACGAAGTTGCGCGGGTCAGCTAGTACGAATATAAAGTGTTCAAGAAGAACTAATCATCAAATGTTAGATGCAGTGACATCTGTTGTACTAGAATGGTACTAATGACAAAAAATGTGCTCACCAGATAACTTTTAAATTGACTGAACGGCTTTTAAAAAAAAGTAATTATAGCATAAGATACTCTATATTAATCTACATGAGGCTGCTTTCAAAATTTACATAGCAAGCTCAAGAGTTTTTCTTGGTTGAACGAGCTAATCACAGGAACTACTGGTTCGGATTAAAACAATCTTTTAGTGTCGGATAGACCATTTATCGAGGACAGCTATAGATTATCTAACATCACGCTACAACTAAAAGGAGCAGAGCATCAATGATAAATGTTGCAAAAACAGGGAAAATTTATTTCTTTTGAGAGCTTCTGTTGTGAGTGCTGCCATAAACGGTTAAAGTTACGCGACAATCATGTATGAGGGAATTATTCCTCTTAAAATGTTCTAAAAAAATTCGCGATAGCAGGTTCACACTCTCTCTAACCCTCTCTCCCTCATGTGACGCAGACGAAGTTGCGCGGGTCAGCTAGTAATTACATAAATTTGTCCCCAAACGACCTTTGAGATCTTTGACTTTTTCTAGTAATAAAAAACGATTCATAGTTTGTATTGTTGGGGTACCTACGCAGAGAAATTAAGGAAAGAGCAATGACCTTCAATTCTTACTTATCTGGCGGAGACTATAATATAAATCGAAATAAAAAACAATATCTAGTTATAATGGCGTCTTTTGTACGAAAACTTTTGAACGTTTTTAGCACTACGAACGAACACAAAGGATAACCTAAAAATGAATGTGCTTAACAACCAGTTAGTAAAAATGAATTTTCAGTCTAGCAGAAACGTTTCTGGGTTTCTGCTAGACTGAAAATTCATTTTTAGGTGATCCTCTCGTAATATCTGCTGTTATGTGGTTCAGAATGTATGAGTTAGCAAAAATGATACCACATTAAAATTTGTTCTGTAATGGCTTCCTTATTTTATCTTTATTATCTGTGCTACTTTACGCATAATTTGCTGCAGGCATGGATTGTTATAAAGCGAGAAGTCATCAAGGCTCGGGATAATGTTATATCAAAACACCTTCGATCAAAGCAAAACACGTATAGTTTTGCGCATAGCAACATAATCAAATATGATGAACGATCACCCTCCGACGAGGTTACAGCACATTATTTACAGTTAATTGGATTCTCCCTCGTGAGCGCGTCACGCGTGAAGTCATCGTCGAGTGTTGCGAGTAATTAACTGCACAATTAAACTGCGTGTTGAGTCTACTGACAAACACCTCAATACATCTTGACTGCTATCAATAATAGAAGGTACTATTATTGATCGAACCATCTTGTCATGAAATGTCGGCACAGATATAGTTCAACAATGTAATAACTCATCACTGGCCTATTATAACTGACACTCTATTAACTTTTAAATACCTATGAGTTAGTCTTACCATTGGTCTCACTTTCAATCATCTACCTAGCCTTTCTTAAGAATCTTGGAGTTGGCTTTGAGTCTATCCAGATGCAACTAAATATCGGTATTTTACATGGCGCGACTGTTTCAAGGTCTCACTTTGAATAAATTTCCTACATAATATCCCTAGCACAAATATAAAAACACTAGAACTTTTCTCGCTACTTCGTCCGCAAAAATTGTGATAACTCAGCTATTTATGCATGATATTATATAATTTATAGCTTATAAGACCCACGAATATTGTCGTTTTCAGCTAGTGAAATTGAGTAGTGAAATTTTCAAATCGGATGTTTAGTTCCGGAGATTATCCCCTACACACAAACTTACCTTTTTATAATATCAGTATAGATAACGACTACCTAATATGTTCAGTAATCTAGACACAACTAGCAGAAGTACATGATTTTAAGGAGTACAAAGTTAGAATGCGAAATGTTACCAAAATCTAGACCAAGTCGTAAGCTAAGCTGGCTATTACGAGTGGGTCTTAAGATCTAAGCTTTATTTCTGCTGAGCCATAAAATGTTTTGCTGTACTACGAGACAGATTTAGAAGGACTTGGTCCATTCCTCGTAAAGTTGTGTCGTAAAAATTGAGACGGTCAATGGTCATCCTTTGCGATAGTTGGAGTTGGGATGCTAGCTGCAATAAATTGAGTAAGAAAATAAATTATCCAAGATATTTTCACCGCGTACATAGTAACCATATTTCTACCATGTTATTAATTCGCGTTTTTCGTTACAGCTACTTTTAATAATGAACTGTCGCTTCTATATTGCCCCTACATTTTGTTACAAATTGCCTCATAAAATGGCCTGAATAAAAAATTTGTTTAACTGCGAAGTGAAAAGTTGTGAGCTTATCACATTGACCCGTTTACGTCGCTACACTTGACTACTACGATATCAACCATCACTTCACTTGATTACCGTAAGCTTTAATATATGCAAACAAAAACGAAACAAAAAAAAAGCGATACAAGTTTGCAGAATAACTTTTGGTTTAACAATTTAGAATGTTGTGGTGACTATAAACCTATGAAATATGAGTCGGCAAAGCTCAGCGCTTGCCAACTAGAACACGACCACTGGCTAGCTTTACTAGTTATACATTCCTCAATAAAACATCGCTTGCAGCTTGAACTTTTGGAAATTGTTTTATAATCCGTGTCTGTTCGTCACACGGGATATTTCTTCTCAAGTGACAAGAAGCTTGGTAAAAATTCCGTACCCACGCTAATTCTGCCACAAAGAAAGTATTTTACAAAAAAGCGTCCATATTTTGTTCAAGCGATTCCTGAATTTTTCACAAGATTTCCTTGGCTTTGGGAAGTAAATACATTTGTTTATTTACTCCAGAGCTAAATGATGAAAATGAATTTACAGTCGCTGAAGTAATTTTTTATGACGACAGAAATGTGTGGAAATTATAATACCCTAATACATTAATTCCTGGATTGTTTTCACTGTTTATTCGTGAAATATAACCGTATTTTGTTTGAACTTTTCACAATTTATTTATGTATGTACTTGCATTTTAGAGCAATTTTATAGGTTTTCGATACTGCTGTGTCAACTACACACAGTATTTATTGTGTTTATCTTTTGAAACTGTTCTACTGCATTGAACTGTAAGTTTGGAATAGGTACGTATAAAGGGTGTAAAAGTTACGGAGATATTGGGGGTCAAAGTTACAACTTTTTGACAAGTTTTTTTTTTTAAATACAAGTTTTTAATGTAAGATTTTTACTTTAAACACCTCCACTACCCCCGTACTATTCAATCCATCCATCAACACAATGTTTTGAGTGCGATACATTGAGTTCTACCACAAAACATGATTTTTCACCCCAAAAAAAAAGTCGTTTCCCAGCAATAATTTTTGCGTAAAGTTACTTAGTTTGATGTACAGAATGCTTGGTTGACGGCTTCGTGATGAGGTCTTTTACACCCTGTATACAGTTAGATACCAAATTATATTACTGACAGTTTTACAGCAAAATATCTAATCGTTGTTAAATGTTTATCTTTCTAAACACCAATTATACTGCCAGTTTCGTGTTATCAGCGAGTTAATGTTTATTCGATAAACGAGCTTTATTGTTTGTCCCTGAAACTTGAGTTTTTTATTGACGTTTATCTACAGTATTTTCACCTCGAATTAACTTCGAATCCCGTCTTCGTCATCTTTGAAATTCGCGACTTATTGTAGGTAAGTAGGTACTACTTAGACCTACATACCTGCTGATACAAGATTTGACTTATGGATTCACTCCGGTATTATTATTTTTTTTTTTTCTAAAGGCATACCAAAATGTAGAGTTCATTCCCACTTGTTCTACTAAGCAATTATATGGTAGAACTAATGGGATTTTTATCCCACTAGTCCTACGATTCAAGGTGGTACAAAATCGTAGAACTAGTGGGACCAAAAATTCCCATTTACTGTTCTTAGCCCGAGAAAAAACATGGAAAGAAACCGTCCAAACCATTTCAACGACGACGTTTATCAAAATGTAACTTTCAAAATACAACTCCATTTACAGATAATGAGAGTCATCAACTTACATTTTGTTCGAGTCTCTTAAAGCCCCTTTAATGTCTTCCTGAAAAATTGATCCTGAAAAACAGTTTTATCTTTATTCCGAAGTTTGTCTTTCACATAAATCATTTTTTTTTTTGTATAAAAGTATTATGTTTTCCTCTCGGCCCCAATTAGTAGTAGGTATTATTAGAGTGCGGGACTAAAGTTGATGTAATTACAAGTTAAAGTAACTTTTATTTTACGACACTTTTAGTTTTAATTTCGTTACGTGTCTGAAGTTGGAATTCCACACAAATACCGGCCACCGAGTGAAACGTGACGCTGTTTTTACACCTATCGTGTATATTGTATTTATACAAATACTTCAGTTATTTTCTATCCACACTTACTTGTTTCTATGTATATATGCGTAGGTACACAGGTAGAGTAACATTTACAACTGAACGTTCCAGATGAAAACCAAACTCTGAAACTTTCAAAATAATTAAATTATATTCGGTTAGTTTTGCACGTTCCGTTCCGTCCAACTTTGTCTGTATAATAATTGAAACGGAACTGATTTTGCAGGTACTACAATTTTATTGTATCTCTGATAAAGGTTTAATTTCATGTCGATTTCTTTTTTATGAATAACCTTTATTGCTGCTTTCATTTCATCCCAGTATACCTACCTGTATACTGCTTGGCGTCCGTCCAATAATGCGGCATGACGTCACCGCGGTTATGTCCCCGGTGAGATAGGTAACCTTTCACAATATCGTGTCCTCAAACAAATCTAGTTTTATCAAAATACATTTTCATGATATAATGTACGAACGCACTGCAATAGGCCGAAGAAGAAGAATATAATGGAAATGTTTAACTATACAGGGTGTAAAAGACCTCATCTCGAAGCCGTCAACCAAGCATTCTGTACATCAAACTAAGTAACTTTACGCAAAAATTATTGCTGGGAAGATACTTTCTTTTTGGAGTGAAAAATCATGTTTTGTGGTAGGTAGAACTCAATGTAACACACTCAAAACATTGTGGTGATGGATGGATTGAATAGTACGGGGGTCGTGGAGGTGTTTAAAGTAAAAATCTTACATTAAAAACTTACGTAATGGTTCATTCAAAAGGTTCCCAGGTATGGTGTAGAGCAAAAAAAATGATCGCAATGACGAGGAGAACAAGTGCCTTTCGGCTTCGTTGAGAGATGTTTTACACCCTTTATAATACTTAGTAAACAAAACTTTACTAAGTGTCTAGTTACGTGAAGGAAACTAGAACCAAAAATCTTCACAAACGATAAAATACGACATAATTCTATGTAATTTGTAAAGAAGTACATCTTTTAAATAGAATTGAAAGGATTCTGGATCTAATTAGACACAGCAGAATAAAGTTTCAGTCTAATTTCCTTTAAGTTGTGCCTGATTTACTTTGGAGACAACCACTCAAAAATATTTAGGGGGAATCCGGGAATGCGGTCCCGGTCTCAAAAGCCACGACCCAGGACAACTTGAGTAGCCGCCGCCGCCGTCCTGTTTTCAGTTAATTGTATCAAATGAGTGAAAATTTTAGTTTACAGAATATTTAAATGTAGGGCAACGCGAAGAAATACTCATCACTTCAGCCGAAAGACGTCCACTGCTGGACATGGGCCTGCCCCAAAGGGGGGTTTTTGCCATAATCGCCACGCTTGACAGGCGGGTTGGCGATCGCAGTACGGTTGTTATAAAAGCACAGAGAACGCTGCTGCCCATTCTCTGGTCAGTCCCTTAGTCACCTCTTACGACACCCACGGGAATAATGGGATGGTGCTATTCTTTATATCCGACACCATACAGAACAAGAAACACTGGAACACACAAGAACAAGAAATACTGGGTGGTCCAAATAGTGATGTCATAAAAAAACGTAAATCCGGTATTCAAAAATATGTCATACATTCTTGATAGATTTGGAGTTACATTATTTTTTTACCAGCTTTTGCATTTATTTGAGGCACACAGGACTGGTACAAGCTATTTTTTACTCCAGTCCGGTGACGTCCAAAGTGAAGCTGTACACTATAAATAACTTTTCAATACACTTCCTCGAAAACGGGTTCTTATCGCACTACGTTTGGGGCAACATGCAATGTATTTCACACACGTGGATCTTTTTCATTTTTCAACACCGCGTGCAGTGCCACGTGCGGGAATGAGCCATTCCCGCACGCGCAACAGCACGCGGGTCTTGGAAAATTGCCATAGATAAAACTATAGGTACTTATACTTAGTCCAAATTGGTTCAATGCCTATAGTCGCCGGGTGATTGTTTTTTGCTTTTTTTTTATTTATTTCTACAAAAGTGTATTGAAAAATGTCGTTTGATACACGTGGACATTTGTTATTCCACGATTCTCGGCTCAAAAACAACTTAATTCCGCCTCGAATGATTCAAAATGTACTATTTCTACCTAAACTCACACTCGATTAGCTACTTTAGAGCACGAGTCACCAACTCATCTGACCGACTTCCTGAATATGCTAAACATGTAGGTACGAGAACTTGACCCGAGTCCAAATTAACGCAAGATATTTCAAACATATTTCTACGTTGGATTTTCAAGGAACGTCAGATATAATCACGTGCTGTTACTGAAGTAGAATGAGATTGGATATAGCAGCACTTCTAAAAGTACTATAGCAACATAGTCCAAAAATAACTACAGCGCCATCTATGACACCAATGAAGAACTAAAGTCAAAGTTAAGAAAAATTATACGACAGCAAATGTCTGGCAGTAGCCCATCAGACACAACTCCCGTCTGGTCGGAGAATCCTTCCTTTTATTTTTCTCTGTACTTCATACCCCTTTAAGTATCTTGATGTAGTTTTAGCATTTTAATAAAAACAACAGATGAAAACAAAACTCTATAGATATTAAAATATTAAATACAATCATTTGTATTCTCGACTGTTAAACATTTGCTTAGTTGAATTTAATTGAGAAACTTATAATATTCGTGCTAACGAATGAATTTTACAACTAAAAGGACTCGTTCGTGAATATGGTCGAGCAAATAATGCGATTTAACGAAGCGGTTTTATTCGTGAGCACCAATTAATTAATTGAGCATGCATTAAAAACATCGTCAACATTCCATTATCAAACACTAAATAAATGCTATTTGTTTACTTAAACGCGGTTTTAAAATATGTCATCACAATAAAATAATTATTATTACATTACATTATTATTTTATTACATTACATTGAAATTAAGATCTGAATCCAAACACTTCTATGCCAGCTTGCCGCTAATTAGTCAAATAAAAAAGTTACAGCAGTTCAATCAATGAAATGACTTTAGTAATGCGTCAATTTAATTGTGTCTAACTGTACTTTGATTGGACCTATATTTTAATATGGGTAGAAATTGTTTGAACAGGGTTTAAACAATTTTCCATACTTCTTAGGCTTACAACGATGGGTTCGTGGAAACTGTCCATACGACCGGGTCTAAGTTCTTCAAGGCGCGTCGTACAGATCAGAACAAGAGGCTCTCCGATCACACTCTCAAGCTCATGAAGGAGCGGCGTGAGATGATCCTGCAGTCTTCAGACGAGGCGTGTAAATACCGGCAGCTCAATAGACGGATCTCTAAATCCTTGAAGAGCGACCTCCGCCGCTTTAATACCGAGCGTATTAAAGACGCGATTGAGCGGAATAAAGGCTCCAAGGTATTTGCAAGGGATCTGGCTATTGGGCAGAGCCAGCTCACGAAACTGAAGACCGACGATGGTAGGATCTTATCCGCCAAACCGGAGCTTCTGAGGGAGATCGAGAGCTTCTATGGACAGTTGTACACGTCAACCAGTAAACCCGTCGTAGATCTAGTCAACGACCCAAGAGCTAGACTGACCCGACACTATACCGAAGACATCCCGGACGTCAGCCTGTACGAGATTAGGATGGCTCTGAAGCAGCTCAAAAACAACAAGGCACCGGGTGATGACGGAATTACGGCCGAACTCCTGAAGGCGGGTGGAAAACCGGTACTTAAGGCCCTTCAGAAGCTGTTTAATTCCGTCATACTTGAGGGAAAAACGCCACAGGCATGGTGCAGGGGTGTGGTGGTGCTCTTCTTCAAAAAGGGTGACAATGCCCGGCTGAAGAATTATAGGCCCATCTCACTTCTAAGCCATGTCTACAAGTTATTTTCTAGAGTCATCACGAATCGTCTCGCGCGCAGGTTTGACGATTTCCAGCCACTCGAACAAGCCGGTTTCCGAAAAGGCTTTAGCACCGTGGACCACATACATACGCTGCGGCAAGTTATACAGAAGACAGAAGAGTATAACCTGCCTCTCTGTTTAGCGTTTGTGGACTACGAGAAAGCCTTCGATTCGATCGAGACCTGGGCTGTACTGCAGTCTCTCCAACGGTGCCAAATCGATTATCGGTACATCGAGGTGTTGAAGTGTTTGTACAAAAACGCCACCATGTCAGTCCGACTTCAGGACCAAGCCTCGAAACCTATCCTTCTGCAGCGAGGTGTGAGACAGGGAGACGTCATATCTCCGAAACTGTTCACCGCTGCACTGGAGGATGTCTTCAAGGTTCTGGACTGGAGAGGACTAGGCATCAACGTCAATGGCGAGTACATCACTCACCTTCGGTTTGCCGATGATATAGTGGTAATGGCTGAGACCATGGAGGACCTCAGTACAATGCTCGATGACCTCAGTAGAGCTTCCGGAAGAGTGGGTCTAAAAATGAACATGGACAAGACTAAGGTCATGTTGAATGCCCATGTCACACCCACTCCTATCAAGATCGGAGACTCTACTCTCGAAGTTGTAGACGATTATGTGTACCTGGGACAAACGGTCCAGTTAGGTAGGTCTAACTTCGAGAAAGAGGTCAATCGTCGAATCAGACTCGGTTGGGCAGCGTTCGGGAAATTGCGCGGTATCTTCTCGTCCAACCTACCGCAGTGTCTCAAGACGAAAGTCTATGACCAGTGTGTGTTGCCAGTGATTACATACGGGACCGAAACGTGGTCGCTCACAATGGGCCTCATCAGAAAGCTTAAGGTCACCCAAAGGGCAATGGAGAGGGCTATGCTCGGAGTTTCCTTGCGCGATCGAATCAGAAATGAAGACATCCGCAAGAGAACAAAGGTTACCGACGTAGCCCGAAGAATTGCCAAACTTAAGTGGCAGTGGGCAGGGCACATTGCTCGCAGAACGGATGGCCGATGGGGCCGAAAAGTTCTGGAGTGGCGACCGCGAACCGGAAGACGTTGCGTTGGAAGGCCTCCCACTAGGTGGACCGATGACCTGGTGAAGGTTGCAGGAATCCGCTGGATGCGAGTCGCACGGGACCGGTCAATGTGGCGACACTTGGGGGAGGCCTATGTCCAGCAGTGGACGTCTTTCGGCTGAAATGATGATGATGATGATGATGATAGGCTTAGAAGTAAACGTCATAACCGTCCCCAAAGTCGCAAAGTTTTCTAATTACAGTCACTAATTTGACAAGATCAAGGTTCGTGTAGACAGCCATTCTCCCTGAGGTGACTTAATTAAAACTCGAACTTCTGCGACAACATCTGACCCTGATTTATTAGCTTTCTACGTGAAATATTACTCGAACTAAGTTCATATAGACCGTTGTAGGTTACAAAAAAGTTAGCCGTACTAAAAGTTAGAATACGAGTCACGTTGACGTTGTTACATTTTTATTATGAATGTTGTAACTACAGAGGTTACTTAAAACATTCCACGCTTTAAAAATTATGATAAAGTTGAGAGCATTAATCGTTCCTTTAGTTTCCACTTGTAGCAGAGCTAATAGGTTGATAAATAACACAATTTAGTAACTATATTACTATATTGTTATTATTATTATTATTGTCTGGGGGATTTTAATGCCCACCCCCATGAAGTGTTTTTTAAAGAATTGTCGGATTTCTGTTGTGATTATTCTTGGTGTTGTGCCGATGTACAAATGTTAGGAATTAATTCGAATACACATACTTTTCGTAGTGACGCTCATGGCTGTGAGAGGTGGTTGGATCACTGCATTGTCACTCAGTCCGCAATGACGGCGATTAAAATAGTATGGGTACAGCATGACGTGTATTGGTCCGACCACTTTCCTCTGGTAATTGAATGTAACCTAAATAAGCTTAATGCATTTGAGCCAATAACATTAGCGGATGGTTTAAATAAATGTACCATTTGGGGTGATAGACAAATGGAACAAATAAATAATTATCACACATTATGTCATTCTAAACTGCGAAATATAGACTTTCCTTTAGAGTTGGGACTATGTTGTGATTCTGTGTGTCGCAATAGTGAGCATTGTTTGATTCTTGATAAAATGTATAATGATGTTATAAGTATCTTAACTGACGCGGCTAAAGAATCTTATAATTACAAAAAATGTCCCAGAAAGAAAGGATATGTAACTGGCTGGAACAAACACGTCGCTGGCGCACATGGGGAGGCTAGGCTTAGATTTGAGATGTGGATTTTGGCGGGAAAACCAAAAAGTGGAACTTTCTATGATGAAATGTTAGAATCGCGGAAAACATTTAAAGCTAAATTAAAATGGTGTCAAGACAGACAAGAACAATTAAAAATGGACTTACTTGCATCCAACCACTCAGCTAAAAATTTTAAAACGTTTTGGAAAAACGCCAACAAACTAAATGTAAGGCCTAGCCTTCCCGTGAACGTTGAAGGCGTTCATGATCATAAAATGATTGCCAACTTGTTTAGGGAATATTTCACAGTGCAGTCGACGTTGAACCCGTCGCCGCGTGTTGTTGCCGAGACAGTTGTGGCTGAGCGAAGTGTGTATTTCTCAGCTAAAAGCGTTTCAAAAGCTATTAAACACATGCTTGGAGGCAAGTCGCCTGGTCACGATGGTCTCAGTATAGAACACTTTAAGTATGCTGGGGTTCACTTACCAAGAGTGCTTAGTATGATGTTTAATTTGTTTCTATGCCACTCTTATTTACCAGGGCCATTAATGCGCACAGTCGTGGTACCTATTATTAAAAACAAGACGGGTGACGCGTCCGATAAAGCTAACTATCGACCCATCTCACTTGCTACTATAACAGCCAAGGTGCTTGACAGTCTGTTGAATGGTAATCTCACGAGGCACGTTGACCTGCAGGACGCGCAATTTGGTTTTAGAGCCGGTCTCTCGACGGAGAGTGCCATACTCTGCCTGAAACATACTGTCAAGTACTACACAGAGAGAAGGACGCCGGTATACGCGTGTTTCCTGGACCTATCAAAAGCTTTTGATCTCGTAGCATATGACGTGCTATGGGAGAAGCTGGGAAGCGCGGGTGTGCCGGTGGAATGTACCTCTCTTCTCAAGTACTGGTACTCAAATCAGAGAAATCAGGTGAGATGGGCCGGTACTTTGTCGGACGACTACAAATTGGATTGTGGTGTGAGACAAGGGGGGCTAAGCTCCCCATTGTTATTTAATTTGTATATAAATAAGTTAGATTGAGCGACTCAGCAGCACTCATGTCGGCTGCTTCGTTGACGACAAATGTGTTAACAATATTAGCTATGCAGACGACATGGTGTTGCTGAGCCCCTCAATCAGCGGATTAAGGAATTTGGTGTCTCAGTGTGAGGCATTTGATATGTCGCACGGGCTTAAATACAACTCCAATAAGAGTTAAATACTAGTATTTGGAGCTGGCACATACTATCCCGCATATGTTCCTCCTGTCATTCTTAACGGTGCAGCCCTAAAAGTAGTGGACAGGTTTAAGTATCTGGGTCACATAGTAACTGGTGACCTTAAGGATGACGAGGACATAGAGAGGGAGCGCAGGGCTTTGGCGGTGAGAAGCAATATGCTCGCTCGCAGGTTTGCACGCTGCACCAACGAGGTGAAGGTAACACTTTTTAAGGCGTACTGCCAGTCCTTTTACTCGAGTGGCCTGTGGGTGAAGCATACGCAGCGAACCTACACAGCCCTGCGCACACAGTATAATAACGCATTTAGGATGCTGTTGGGGCTGCCGTGGCGCTGCAGCGCGTCTGGTATGTTTGCTGAAGCGCGTACGGATGGTTTTCAAGCCATCATGCGCAAGAAAGCAAACTCCTTGCTGCACCGTCTACGAAGCAGCAGCAACAGCATTCTAAATATGATTGCCGCCCGTTTTGACTGTCCTTTCCAGAATCAGTGGGTAAGGACAGCCATAGGCATAAGTTAGATATAGGTACTTACTAAAAATACTAACATATTTGTAGGTACATTTTTGTATTACTAACACACTAACATTCTATGTTTATATGTTTTTATTATGTTTTATGTTTTATAATAATGCAACATATATGGAGATTTCTCTGAAATAAATAAATAATAATAATAATAATAATTACAGGCTCACCAAGTCGCAGTCCAGGGTACGCTTTTACCTTCTAACTTCCCGCCATTTGTGGTGACTGACAGTTGACATTAGTGACAGCTACTTGAGTACTGTAGGCTGTGAGAAAGTTTTTACACGTCTATTAAATAAATACACTACAGTTCCCTATAAATACTTTAGGAATTGTGCAAAAAATTACGGAATTAACTTTGTTCGGGTCAATCACCGAACATAATGAACATGTCAGCGTAATCGCGACACCGCGCTCTATGCCTTCAATATTTTATGTAAAACAGTCAGTACGTTTTGGACAGCGTATCGGGCGCGACTCAATCTCATCTCCTTCACCTCATTAGTTTTAATAGTTATCCCATTTGTATTAAGTACTAAAATATAGTTATCTTGATTATCTTTAATCTTAGTTTATCTTTATCTCACCCCAATCCCAAACATTGGTCCTTCGAACCATCGGAGCGGGACCATCACGCGTGTGTCTACTACCTGAACTGTGTGAGTGTCTCGCTTGGAACTTATTACCAGACCCTGGTAAACAGCCATCCTGTTGTTCCTGTTTGAACCTGGTTTTACGAAAGCATCGCGTCATCTCTTCGCGCTGTTACTCCAGGTTTGTTCTTGCAGCCATCGCAAGGACATTTGATCCCAAAGAAGCCTTCAGTACAAGTAAGGTCTCTTTTTTACCTTTATAATGTCGAACATGGATGACATTCTAGCAACCCAACAACAACTAATCAAAGCCGTAGACAGGCTCTTCACCAATTTCAAGAAGGATGGTGCAGAGCGCAAGACCTCAGACTACCTACGTCGTCGATTAGCTACCTTGGAACAATACTTTACAGAGTTCCATAATAATCATATGACGTTGATATCTTTTGGTGATCAATCTCATACATATTTCAGTAGTAATCAATACGATCAAATGAAGGAAAAATATAACAACATTAGAACTACTATTCAAACCTATAACTCTCTCGCAAACAGACCGCAAACCCCTGTATTAAAACCTCCTACTTTTCAACCTACTGCGGAAGCACAAACCTCCAACGCTGCATCTCACGCTGCTGCTAAAACCTCTACTCCAGAAGAGAGTAAAGCCGAAGGTCTCTTTAAAAAGCAAGCTACCAACTTTAAAGCTTTCTTGAGAACATCTTCCAATATCAACCTTGATCTCATCACGGACAAATGGGAGTTTGAAGACATCCTGAAGACTATACAATCTCGTTGGGCAGCTATCGACTCGCTTCATTGGGAGCTGGACAACGAGTATGGTGGATCAAACCCCGAGTATGAAGAGCAATTTACTCATTATGAGAATTATTATAACAAAATCAAGAAAGATATCAATAAGAAAATGTGGTCCGTCGCGCATATTGAAAAATCAACCCCAAAAATGGAGATAAACACCTTTGAGGGAAATTACAATAATGATTATGATAATGGATTTCGTTCAAAGATCTGTTTACCGAAGCAGTGCACAACAACCCCTCTTTGTCGAATGCACAAAAGATGCAGTTCCTAAAGAGTAAAATCAAAGGTGAACCTGAAAAATTGATCCAACATCTCCAAATAAGCTCCGACAATTATCCTGTATGCTGGAATATCCTGAACCATCGTTATAATAATAAACGACTGATCTTCACTTCTTATCTTAACAATCTCATGAATATCCCTACAAACCAGCAACAATCATCAAATCATATAAAACGCATTCACGACACTACGTACGAGAGCGTGAATGCTATCAAGAATCTGGGAGTCGATGTGTCTTCCTGGGACCCTTTCCTGGTATGTATATTGTCTCAAAAATTGGACTCGGATACATACGAGGATTATCTACAAGCCTTAAAATCTCCGCGAGAATTACCCGTCTTGGAAGATTTCCTTAATTTTTTGGAAACTAAGTTTATGATGCTGGAAACTTCACGTAAGAAGCTTGAAAATTCTACGCAGAAATCATCCCCATCTCAATCCAACATCAATAACAAACCATCATTTTCTAAAGGTTCCAATTATAAACGAAATTATAACAATCCTAAAACGAATTATTCAACAAATCAAGTGTCAAAGTCCAAACGCAAAATTAACCATCGTAAGCAATGCCCTATTTGCAACTCCGACGATCATCGAATTCATGCATGTCAAAAATTATTGGAATTGCAACCTAATGAACGTAAAAATGCTGTTGCTAACTTGAACCTTTGTATTAATTGCTTACATTATAACGAAGGTAAAAAATGCCTTTCCGAAATAAGATATAAAGAACACAATACCATTTTGCATGAATGTTTTACGTCACGTCGATCTGACACAAATGCAGCCACGATTATGAAATCGCCATCTCAGCAGCATGAAAGTAATACAGTTGCATCGCTTCTTAAAGAACCCTCAGAAATATTGCTAGCCACAGCAATAATTAACGGACAAGCAGCGGATGGATCTTATAAAAAAATGAGAGTTCTTTTAGATCAAGGGTCACAGACATCCATTGTTAGGGAAAGCGCAGCTCAGTTGTTAAGACTACCGCGACGAAAATGTAACGGTTATATCTCTGGAATAGGAAACAAGGAAAACAACTGTAAGGGCATGATTACCATCAAATGTTCGTCGGTGCGATTTTACCTTTGAAACGGACGTGTATATAATGAATAGACTCATAAATAACTTACCTAGCTGTACCTTACCTAAGCCAGACTGGCCTACTCTTAACACGTTGAACGCCAACAAAAAAAAATACAACTTCCCGTTCAGGCCGCGTCGGTCAGTGATGGTCGACAACTAGGCTTTCCGTTCGGGCCGCGTCGGTCAGTGCTGACCGCGTTTTACGTGTGTTTTCGATCCATTCATACAGGCCGTAGGGCAGTGCTATCAAACTAAATCCTTTATTCATTGACCCGCGTGGCCCTCTAGTTACGCCAAACTATAATGGTTTTTGAAAAACGTAAAGGACTTTAAAAAAAAATCAATAATTTGTTAAAACAATAATAAGTTTAGCGCGAAATTGGAAAGGCCTTTGTCTAGCACTTCTAGCAGTAGATTCCTCCGGGCTGATGATGAGGAGAAAACCAAAAAAGAAAAAAAACTTAAACTAAACAAAACTCAGGAGGCGCGGGTGGGGACACTGGAGACCTGACGCCGCGACCCGCGCCGGCCCCCTGTAACGGAAAGCCGCTTTTTCGTCCGTAGGAGCCGCGTTGGTCAGTGCTGCCCGACGTTTAATATCTCCAGAAATAATAACTTAAGTTGACTTTTGTTAATTAAAACACACATTTGGACATTAGATACAAGTATCTAATTAAAAAAACAGTTGGTCTAAATTTGGATAGAACTGTGATTTTTGCTTGGCCTGAAGGAAAAGTTCGCTGTCGGTCAGCACTGACCGCGTTGGCGTTCAACGTGTTAACCAAATAACTCTAGCAGATCCCGAATTTTACAAAAGTAGGCCTATTGATATCTTATTTGGGGCAGATATCTATTCCATTATCCTTATGGACGGTATCTGTCGGTCAGAAGGTATGTTGCCCATTGCCCAACAAACACAGTTGGGATGGATCTTAAGCGGCAACTACAAAACATACCATTGCAATGTAATCCTAAATAATATCGAAGAGATACAGCAATTTTGGGAAGTGGAGGACATACATGAATCTCCAGCGATATCAGAAGAAGATCAAAAATGCATCGAGTTTTACCAATCTTCAACCTCCAGACGAGAAGACGGAAGCTACGTCGTTAAAATACCCTTCAAAGAAAATTTTGAGAAAAACATAGGCGAGTCGAAAACAAAATCGATTGCTCAATTTTTCCAAATAGAGCGGAAATTAAGTAAGCAACCCGTACTGGCGCGTGACTATAAAACGTTTATTTCTGAATACCTAAAGCTCGGACATATGACACGCGTTGCGTCACACGTACAGCCGGCCTGCTACTTATCGCACCATTGCGTCCAACGATCTGAGTCATCAACAACCAAATTACGAGTTGTCTTTAATGCCTCGGCAAAAACCTCGAGTGGATACAGCCTCAATGATCTTATGTGCCGAGGACCCAATTTACAACAAGACCTTCAGAGCCTTATCTTAAAATGGAGACAATTTAGATACGCTTTTACAGCAGATATAGAAAAAATGTTTCGCAAAATCTGGCTACATCCTGATGACCAAAAATTTCAGAAAATTATCTGGCGGAACCATCAATCCCAACCCTTAAAAGAGTACCAGTTAGCGACTGTTACCTATGGCACAAAAACCGCACCTTTTTTGGCCATGATGACTCTGAAGCAACTGGCCATCGATGAAAGGACAAATTATCCCCAAAGTTGCGCTCCTGACATCTTAGAACACTCGTTTTACATGGACGATCTCATGCATGTTGAACATTCAGAGAGAGCAGCTAAACAGCTCAAGGAAGAGATGGCCAACCTTCTCAAATCTGGCGGGTTTAATCTCAGAAAATGGCGATCAAACTTGCCAGAAATAATAGATAGTTCTGATGCACCTCAACAGGAAGACTTTGACTTTAAGCAACCGGAGTCAACCAAAACTTTAGGTCTTCGGTGGGAACCGAAAAATGATCAATTTATCTTCCATCCTATAGAATTTACCTCTCAAGACATCCTTACAAAAAGAGAATTTTTATCTCAAATATCTAAAATTTTTGACCCTTTGGGCTGGCTAGCACCAGTCACAATAAAACTTAAGATCTTATTTCAAGAAATATGGAAGTCAGACCTGGGTTGGGATCACCCTGTCCCTCAAGAAATCGCGTTAGAGTGGAATACTAAAGCCGATCTATCTCATATATCTCAATTCAAAATACCACGTTGGATTCAAACTCAAGAAAAAGATATCATCGAACTCCATGGCTTTTGCGACGCTAGCACAAAAGCATACGCTTGCATCGTCTATTGTAAAGTGCAGAGAGAAAATGAAACCCACGTGACCCTTATTGCAGGGAAATCAAAGGTAACACCGCTGAAAAAACCACAATCGATCCCGCGGTTGGAACTCTGCGGCGCACTTTTGTTATCAAAACTTATGCGAAAAATCATCTTAACCCTATCGAGTTACAAGGTGCATGTTTATGGTTGGATTGATTCAATGGCCGTTCTAGGTTGGTTATGTGGCGAACCGGAGAAATGGAAACCCTTTGTGGCAAATCGAGTAAGGATTATTACTGAAATAACCCCGAAAGATAAATGGAGTTACGTAAAATCCAAAGAAAACCCCGCAGATTGCGCAAGCCGCAGTTTACCTGCTGCTCAATTAGCCAATTTCTCGCTGTGGTGGCAAGGGCCCGACTGGTTACCACAATATAAGCCTACAGAATCTCACAAGATGCCGATTTTTACGAGTATTACTACCGAAGAACTCAGAAAAAACAAGGAAGTAAATACGGTCATTGTTAATCCCGAAAATTTAATAATTAATCAACTATTAGCAAAACATAGCACGTTAAGGAAAGTTACTCGAATATTAGCCTACATCAACAAGTTCATCGACATTGTTGTTTACAAGAAAAAACGCACATGTTTTCTTACTCTGCAAAATATAAAGGCAGCAAGAGAAATGTTAATTAAGCACGTTCAAAACAAATATTTCGACGAAGAAATATCGAGGCTGAAAAATAATGAACCACTGAATAAGAAAAGCCAAATTCTTAATCTCAATCCCATACTAGACACTAATCAAATCCTCCGTGTCGGTGGCAGACTTAAACATTCGAATCTTGATCCCGAAATGAAGCATCCCATCATAATCCCGAATCAATCGAAATCAGCTGACTTTATCATAGATGAATTCCACTTGTATTTCACGGTGGAGTCAAAATGACTACTGGATTTATAAGACAAAAATACTGGATTCTTGGAGGAAACCGAGTCACAAAGAAACGATTAAGAATGTGTGTCAAATGCAAAAGAAATAATCCCATATCATGGGTGACCTACCTCCAGCACGATTGATTCCTAACCGACCTTTTTACCACACTGGAATAGATTATACCGGACACGTCCTTATTAAGGCAAACAAAGGTCGTGGCATTAAAACCTGCAAAGGATATGTCGCAGTTTTTGTTTGTATGGTAACTAAAGCCATACATTTAGAAATCGTCTCAGATCTCACAGCGTCCGCGTTTATTGCCGCGCTTCGATGAATGTCCGCTAGAAGAGGAGTTCCTGGGCACATCTACAGTGATCAGGGAACCAACTTCATAGGAGCCAATAAAATTTTAAAACAAGAGTTTGCCGAAATCTCCCACATTTTGTCTGACCAAGAAGTAACATCGACTATCTCGGAAATGAATATTGAGTGGCATTTTAACGCCCCATCATGGCCATCTGTTGGCGGACTCTGGGAAGCTGCAGTGAAGAGCCTAAAACATCATTTGAAGCGTGTTGTGGGAGAGCAAAAATTAACCTACGAGGAATACAATACCCTACTATCCCAACTCGAGGCTTGTTTGAACTCCAGACCACTGTGCTCTTTGACAGAAGATCCTGAGGATCTGGACTTCTTGACCCCGGCTCACTTCTTAGCAAGCGGCCCCAACCTAACGATTTTCGAAACAGAGCATGATCTCAGAACACGGTGGCACTTGACGCAGAACATCTATCAAGATAATATATGGGATAAGTAGAAGACTGACTACCTCTCGCAGCTTTCTACTAGGTCCAAATGGCGACAGCGTCAAAAAGATCTCAATCTTAACGATATCGTTATTATAAAGGACGATAACCTTCCGCCAGGAAAATGGAGTCTAGGTCGCGTAGTAGCGCTGCATCCTGGAAGTGACGGACACGTAAGAGTTGTCACACTTAAAACTAAAAACGGGCTCTTAAAACGCCCAGTTGTAAAACTGTCCCTACTGCAAACAACGCCCAGTTGTAAAACTGTCCCTACTGCAAACAAATAAAAAGTGTCCCAAAAGTTGACACTAAATTGCCAGTGGCGAAGAAAAAACGTCCCATCTCATTCTCAGCTATGGTTTTATCTTTGACATTATTCTTGCTGGCACTAATAAACACCGCTCAAGCATCCTACAACTCCACCCTGCTGACAAATAATAGTGTCTACTTCGATAAAATATCGAATATGCATTTAGTTAGAGATGATTGGCAGTTAATAGTCTATTATGACACAAAACCTTATCAAGAAGGAACGGCGGCATTATTAAAGTATATCAAGTATCTTGAAACCTTATGCTCTACGATTAGATCCCAAACACCTTGCGACGGCGTCATGTTACAACTCGAGCACGAGTTCGAAGAAATTAAACATTACGATAATATTGTTATGATAAATGACTCGTATATGACTAATAAGAAACGTCGGCGACGCGGCTTGATAGACGGAGTAGGCTACGTTGCAAATAGTTTATTCGGAGTGTTGGACCAACGATTTGCAGAAAAGTATGAGAGGGATATTGACCTTTTAAAGCATAATGAAAACCATTTATACAACCTCTGGAAAAACCAAACGTCGGTCGTAGAAGCTGAATTTAATCTCATGAAAAGGATGGAGAATACTATAAACAAACACCACAAAATAATAAATCAAAAGCTTAATTATCTCCAAGATTCTTATAAAAATCTCTCTCAGCAAGTGCAAAACATAACTCTCATCACAGACTTCATAACCTCGGCTTTCACTGCCAACAATTTGATGTATACCCTTCGACGAATCTAGGACTCTATTTTGGATACAGTAACTGATATTTATAGTGGAAAATTAGATTTTCATTTGATATCCCCGAAGCAACTCAGATCAGAGCTAAGCATAATATCAGCACAAATATCTGGAGACTTGGTAGTTCCTGTCGACAACTTTAATCTTAAAGATCTTTACGGCTTGCTCAAAGTAAGAGCCAAATACTCGGGCAAATACCTAATTATAGAAATAAAAATACCCCTGATTGAAAGGGATATTTATGAGGTATTTAATCTTATCCCGGTTCCACGCATTGTGAAAGATAACATGATGATGAAAATCGAAACTATCTCTGAGTTTGCAGCCATCAACATGAGAAAAGATTCGTTTTTAACTATCTCAGACACGGATCTACAGTCATGCGTATTACAAAACCCTGTGACTATTCTGTGTCATATCAGAAGGCCTATTCACTACATGAAAGATGATCATAGCCTTTGTGAGACGATCCCAGGCACAAGAACTTGTAAAACTAAAATTACCTCGTGCAAGAATGACTGGAGAGAGCTAACATCGGAAAACAAATATTATTATTTATGCTGTAATGAATGCAACATCAAACTTCTGTGTGAAAATCAAGTTAAGGCGGTTAGGTTATCAGGTGCTGGTCTGTTGCGTGTTGGGGAAGGCTGTTTAATAAAAACAGAAGATTTTATAGTGTATTCAAACAAAAGATTGTCTAGTAAGATTAGCACGACGACAAAGATTATCTTGCCAGAAATATCACCAATCAATCACTTAATAAATATCACGATGCCAGAAATCTCATATGAGCTTAATCCCAATAACTCAGAAAACCTCAGGCAATTTGAAGCTATTAAGAGAAGTCTTGAGATCATGAAGCACAGTGAACCTTTGAGCACCAGTATCTCCTACCACGACATCCACCAATATACGGCTATAATTATATTCCATCATATCGGGAATCTTGCTATTGGTGGCAGCTTACTGTTTTAAACGTTGGTGGCAAAGGCAATGTAAAGGAAATCGCTCCACTTCTACAGCAGAGCGATCGACGACAGCAGCAGCGGCGACTGCGTTGCCACCTCGACACACCGTTACAGAAAGTGTTGTGATTGAGTGTAGTGAAATTAGGGAAAATGGGCAATCTAGTAGTAAATCAGTGAAAAGTGATCCTAAGCGACTAGCGCTATCTAGTGAGTGCTTACAAAAAAAGGAAGATAGAGGTTCTTCACCGATCTTACGCGTATTTTCTCTTCCTGATTTGCATTGTAGCGATTCTGTTTAATTTGTAATGTTACTCTCATCTCATCTTTTAACATTACTAACCCTACATTTCTATTTTAGTATAAGTTGAACATTGATTTCACCTTGTTAATATTAATTTCATGACCCATTTAACTATACCTCCTTACTAACCTCATCTTTTCTCCCTCGGGAGCATGTTCGGGTCAATCACCGAACAATAATGAACATGTCAGCGTAATCGCGACACCGCGCTCTATGCCTTCAATATAAAACAGTCAGTACGTTTCGGACAGCGTATCGGGCGCGACTCAATCTCATCTCCTTCACCTCATTAGTTTTAATAGTTATCCCATTTGTATTAAGAACTAAAATATAGTTATCTTGATTATCTTTAATCTTAGTTTATCTTTATCTCACCCCAATCCCAAACAAACTTAAAAAAAGAAAAAAAAACATTGTGTTGAAATCGTGCTCAATGTGAAGTGCTTAGTACGTTATTTGCTTACATTATGTTTTTCTTCACTAAATTATACCAAAGATCCTGTTTATCCTGGAAGAAAAAAGGGAAGAAATATTCGAGCATATTTAGGTAGTTTCTGTCGTCAACTTTATTTATTATCTAAGTTTAATTAAATCATCAAAACTTATCTTGAGAGATATGAAATAAAAAGTTTTTAATAGCTACATAACTGCCGGTAGCAGTAGGTAATATAAAGTTTTTGTGTGTTTAGGAATGGCTGAATAAAATCCACATCTATACAAATAAATAAAAATGAAGTGTCTGTTTAGAATTTCAAAATAACAGCTTTTTACAGAATGATATGAAAGTACATACCTACGGATCTTATAACATTTTTTTTGTCTTTCCCAGATGTGCCTGATTGTTCCGGCTAATTTCCTAAACGGCGGGACCGATTTCGATGGGACAATTTACTAGCCGATAGCTAATGTTATAAGAAGTAACTTGGGCTACTTTTTTTTAGAAAAACAATTAGGGGCCTGTGCAAAAAAAAAAACCCTTGATATTGTTAACAAAATCCGAACAAGGGAATTAGGGAATTTAGAATAATTAATAGGGAAGTTATATTTTTATACTAATTTCTCGCGGACGAAGGTCGCGGGCAACAGCTATTTATTAATGAATCCTAATCCTCTTAATTAAGTATGGTATGCTATAAGATTTCACACCACCTTACCCTAATTACAACAGTTAACAGTTTAATTGGAACACTTCAAAGGACGAAGCTAGCTCAAGTGTTAATTGTTAATTACGAACACATCATGTTCTTGGATTAACAACAAACAGACGCGAATCTGTTATAATCATGTTTACTAATGCTATCATTGTTTACTTTGTAACAGAATAATACTTGTCTTCATTTTGCAAGTAGCATTGATTACAAATCACTACATTACTAGTCATCAGTGATTTTGTTGCTTTTGATATGAGAGTGGTTTAGGAATAACGAAAAATTAACAGCTTTTGGAAATGAGGTCTAGTTTTTTTATACTGGTTTGAAATTTCAATGAAATAGATAGAACAGTACCAATGTCCGAGGAGCAAAATTGTCTTTTGTTATTACGTATGAAAATAATCTATAACACTAATGACGTTATTCTTAAGTTATACGATAAAATTAAAAACCCCGCATAAATATCGAGGGCAAGACAAAACAAATATTTTTTTGTAAACTTGAATCATTATCATGACAGGACAGGTTACACAATTATGGTCTCCATTTCTTTCAGATTTTGGACTACGTTGATTTCTGTAGCTAAAATAGTTTAATCGAATTTAACCCGTATGCTCCCAGCCGTGCCTCGTGAGGCACAGTGCATTGTTATTTTAATTGTGTCTGTAATTGCGGGTATTGAAGTGCTACAAGTTTACATATTTTACTAGAAAGTTTCCTGTAATGGCTTCCACAAACATAATCTATCAAAATATCGTGTACGAAAGATCTAAAATATTTAAATATTTAGTAATAATAATTTAATTTAAACCATTGAATGGTGTCAACTGTATGTTTTTACTTTTGTTTTGTCAATTATTGTAATTGGTGTTTCTATGTTAATTATTGTAATTGGTGTTTACCGTTTTAATTAACTATAAATAAATAAATAAATTAATAAGTTACCGAGAGACCTCAAAGAATCTAAATCAAAAACCACTTTTAAAAAGATACTTAAAAAATTTATAGTTAAAAATTCACATTCCCTACAATAGTGTCGAGCAACATCCATTTACCGTATATCTGTAACACGGATACTTGTTTACATGTATCGAACGAACATTTTGTCCACAATGATTTGTAATCTACCTTCAAGACATTTATATAATCGATGTCTAATATTTGTAATACTTACTTTAGATTGTTCTATTTAAGTGTTTAGTTTTAATATTCTCATGTAAGTGAATAGTGTAATTCGAGAATAAATCATCTTAAAACTCATAATCGCTTTGAGCCAAATAACGTAGGAACAATTAGTGATTAAACGAACTTACCTGAGTGAAGTTCTATCATAATTATACGAAGCGCTTCGTCCGAAGAGATTAGTATTTTAGATTATAGACAACATGTAGTTATGCCGTTAGTGTTTACCGCTTTGCACTGTGGTTGAGAGTTTTTTTTTTTTTTTTTTTTTTTGTGGGTACTTTACAAACCATAGACTCCCATACCTCGACTTCCTCTGGTCATTTAGTTTAGAGTTTTCATATGTATTGGCATCAAAAAACCTTTCTTTTGTAACATATGGGCAAGATGGGAGGGCTGGGAGAGCATACTAATCTCTTCGGACGAAGCGCTTCGTATAATTATGATAGAACTTCACTCAGGTAAGTTCGTTTAATCACTAATTATACTTCACGCTTCGTCCTCGAGATTAGTATTTTAGATTATAGACAACATGTAGACTTTGAGAGTCAGGACAAAAGGAAGTGTTTTAATAAGATCCTTTTAATTATTCAGTTTACTTTATTCAATCAACTACACTTTATGTGACCAAACCAAATTTAATAAGAAACATATTACTCTTAGTAACTGAATACAATTATTACTTAATAATAATCAACATCATTACTATGTTTTTATAAGAACTAAATAAAATATTTGTTTATTTAACATTCTGATTGATTGATTATAGCCCTTGCAAATGACAAATTATCCCCGTTGACAATGTGTCTTTTATAATATTTGGCAAAAGTATTGGAGTTGCCACTCCAACCTGCAGTGTTACGAATTAAATCAACACTGACCCCAAGAGATTGTGCACGGGACGTGGCGGCATGTCGGGTACTGTGCGCTGAGAATATGTTGGTGTCTAAACCGCACTCACCAAGCGTGCATTTTACCCAGCGGCTGAGTGTTTGTGAGCCAACTGCTTTGTGTGGTTTACTCATACCTATAAACAGGCTCACAGATTTCCGTAACGATGAAGTTTTCTCTAAGTAGCATTCTACTGCTTTGGCGGGACAGATAGAGGGCTTATCGTTAAAGTAAGGTAGAAAAAGAATTGGTTGTTTAGCGCCAGGGCGAGAAGTTTTTATGAAATCTGGGATTTTTATAATTATTTTATTGTTAAGAAGTTCGATGTTAACAGTTTTAATTTTTGAAAGGGTTTGCATTCTGTGAGCTGTTGTAAGGGCAAGTAAGGTAATAGTCTTTTTGGTCAGTTGGTTTAGAGGTAAGTCTTCGTTAGGAAACCAAGAACTAAGATGATCTAGGACGCCGTTAGTGTCCCAAGTAAAATTATATTTTGGAAGTGGTGGTCTTATTCGGAATACGCCCTTTAGAAATCTCTGAAGCCTATCGTCTTTTGCTAAGGTTGGGCCTAGTGTCAATGAAAGGGCAGATCTGTATGAATTCAATGTCCCGTATTGGCATCCCTCGTTAAACATTTGTGTAAGAAAAGATATTATAATAGGAACCGAAGCTTTGTAAAAATCAACCGAGTTATGTTGACAAAAAAGCCACCACTTGCGGAGACATACATCATATTGTCTTATTGAACTATGCGACAATGAGGATACCATGATATCTAAGGAGGCCTTTGGTAGACTTCTTCTTGTTAACGCCTCCCGGATAACACTCCTGCAACCAGGGTAAGGGAGGAGTGTATTCGGCGGGAGCTGGAATGAAATGACAAGGCGTTATCGTCGGGTGAGAACGTAACAGTCTTGGATACAAGGAGGTTCTTGAATAACGGGTACCAAGCCTGTGTGGGCCATAATGGAACAATTAAGATGCCACGCGCTTTGTCCGCTATGATTTTCCTAAGTGTTTTGAGTATAATTGAGAAAGGTGGGAAAGCGTAAAAATAGTAGTTGGACCAACATATCGTAAATGCATTAATAGCCATAGCGTCTGGATCCCTGTGCCATGAGATATAATTTGGACATTTATTATTCAATCGACTTGCAAAAAGATCAATTTCCGGTAAATCAAAATCAATCGTTAAACGTCGAAACGCCCAGTCAGCTAATTCCCACTCAATGTCTGGATGTGTTCTACGAGACTCTGCATCTGCTACTATATTATCGCAAGACCTTATGAATGATGCGAAGATGTAAAGCTTTCGGGATTCGCACCATTGCCAGATATTTCTGGTTATTTGAGTGAGATGAGGAAATTGGATACCACCCATCCGGTTGATGTAAGATATCGCGGTAGTGTTATCTATTCGCAACAGTATCTGGCAATCATGCAAATCCTTGGCAAAGATTTTGAGGGCTATAAAAGCAGCAAGCAGCTCAAGATAATTTATATGCTGTTCTTGTTCGCTTTGTGACCATTGACCACTTGCCGTGTTACCATTACTGCAGGCACCCCACCCCGTTGTTGAGGCGTCAGAGTATATTTCAAAGGTATAATCATCATCTCTGATACAGCGAAAGGAGTGATTTATGGAACCGAGCCACCACTTGATGTCTGGTAAAACAGAATTAGGGATATTCATGAATTTGTCGTAATCATTATGGTCACGTAGGTTAAGGAATTTGCAGCGTTCTAATTCTTTGGTGTACAACCACCCGTATTCAATAGCGGGGCAAGCCGATACAAGTAAACCTACCAGTTGGGCATATTTTCTTATCTCACAGCGTTTTACTTTAATAAAGCGTTCTAATTCAGAATGGATTCGCATTCGTTTTTCAAAGGGCAAACTAAGAGTCATACTTGGTGAATTTATAATCATTCCTAAAAATTTACATGTTTGTGAGGGTACGAGGACACTTTTTTCTTTATTAACAATGAAACCCAAGGAAATAAGCAGCTCTTTAGTGGTATCAATATTTGTGAAACATTGCTGGTACGATTGGCCAAATAATAACCAGTCGTCCAAATACAGGGTGGATAATAATCCAATAGATCGTAAGCATTTCGCAACGGGTTTCATAATTTTGGTGAAAATAAAAGGTGCCGTGCTCAATCCAAAGGTGGAAGGAAGGTACTTTTTTGACTCGTTGTGAAGTTTGATTAAAAAGTAAGCGTCCTTTAGATCAATAGTGGCCATATAACAGTCTTTAGATGTTAATTTTAGAGCAGTACGTAAATCTTCAAGTTTAAAGTGGTCTGGAGTAATAAATTTATTTAATTTTTTAAGATTTAAAATGAACCTCATTTTTCCATTAGATTTAGGTGTAAGGAAAAAGCTTGACAAGTATTGGCCACTACATGGTTTACACTCTGACACGGCACCTATTTGTAAAAGGTTATCTATTGCTTCATTAAGCTGTGTACGTTCAGAATCGGTATAATCCCGTGGAATGGGGAACGTGTCTTGGACTACTGGAGATGAAAAATGTATTTTGTATCCTTTGATCCACGACAAGATGGTGTGGTCGTCTGTGATTCGTGTCCATTGAGGGTAGAATAATGATAAACGGCCAGCGTACTTAACTGCATTCAGTATCGGTGGCGAGTCGCGGGAGGTCCTGGCGGCGGCGGCGGAGGCGGCGGCGGGGGAGGCGGCAGCGGTGCCGGCCACGCTGTCCGGTAGGAGCCGTACGCTGGCGGCGGGGGCGCAGGGGCTCGCGGGGCTGCAGGCCCGCGGCTCCTCGTAGGCGCACCCGGATGCCTGCGCGCCGGGCCCGGAGCTCGCCGGTTTTTTGGAACCGACGTGATAGATTTCTTGGGCTGGGTTTTATCGTCCGCTTTTAATTCGACGCCGGATTTATTCACGGCCCTCGCAGATTTAATCGTTTCAGCCAAATTCTCCCCGAACAAGAAGGAATCAATTTTTGTGCTCGTAAGATGTTCTTTCATATCTTTTTTAACAGACGATAGAACGAAATGTTTTCTAGTAGCAGAATCATTGTGCTGGATGTCGCAAAGAAGGCGAGTGACGTCCATGAGTTTTTGAAGCAACTCGTTATCCCTGTTTTTCGAGTTAAGATGTGATGTAATAATTTCGCTTAAGCAAGATACAGCTGATGCCATTTGCACTTGCTTGGCCTCAATACCATTGTCTCGCTTTAAAGCGATATCAGCGAGTGCTGCTTTAATTTCAGGGTTAATCTTAGGTGCACCTATGTAAAGACAGTTCGCGGGCAAGGGATATTTTGCCATAAGAGTCTTTTTTACCTCTTTGCTAAGACCCTCTTGAGCGAGATGTTGTAAACGCGATGCGAGTTCCGGACGTATATCTTTGTTATACTTAATTTGTGATAATGGGTCATCACCTAAAATTTCTAGTGTGTCAGTATCTAACTCCTGAGGTTCTTCCTGGCTAGGTTTTTCAGGGGCCAAGACCGAGGCGGTTTTGTCAGAATCATTGGTTGGAACTGACGTTGGGATATCTTGACAGACATCGTTTATAATTTGCTCGGTAATCTGACAATCATTAGGTGTGACATGTGCAGGGGAGTCTGATAACCAGATATCTGGGTCCAGAGGTGGGCAAGGTGACTCTGGAAAGAGTACTGCAATTATTCTGATTGTCTTTAATGGATAAAGCTATGTGTCGAGTTCGTCCCAATGACGGCTCTGAGGACACTGTTATTTTAGCATATTGTTATGCTCATTTTTCCAGACTTTTATTTATATAAAACACAGCACCCATTATCATCAATGAATTTACAGCATTTTTCAAATAAAAAAGGAAAAGTAGTTAACAAAATATGGCAAATAAAATTATTGCATCGCATTAGAAAGATAGACTTTAATAAGTAACATTTTATCATGTTTCGTAATGGGGTACTGATTGAGATAACTGCTGTTATCAGTTTTCGGTTTGTACAATTCCCGCTGAATTGTACGGTTACCGTTACGTTTTTGAATGCGGTGAAACAGTCCCGCTGACTATTTCGGTTGCATTCGTCTGGATACGTATTATGTTAATTGTGTACAAAACACATAATAAAAATCAATATGTAGGTAGGTACCTGGTTGGTGAATTTCACTTCGCATCCTTGTAGCACAATCACGAGTTAGTGAATCTTCTTCTCGGGAATCACTATCCGAGTCACTGTATTTTGTCCTACGGATCTTGCGTTTTAACTTTTTCACTTTACGCATCAAATGAAACATTTCGTCTTCTACAGACCGTTTACGTTTTGGCATTTTAGTACGTGAGGAGCGCGAATTAGAAATACATGTTGAGCGGTCGAGCACTAAACTGCGAATGACCAGAGGAAGTCGAGGTATGGGAGTCTATGGTTTGTAAAGTACCCACAAAAAAAAAAAAAAAAAAACTCTCAACCACAGTGCAAAGCGGTAAACACTAACGGCATAACTACATGTTGTCTATAATCTAAAATACTAATCTCGAGGACGAAGCGTGAAGTATAATTTAAATTATTTGGAAACAGTAAGTCGATACAGCGCGAACATCCCCGATGTAGTGCATCGGAGTAGTAGTAGTAGTCGGATGTAGTGTAGTGTAGTGTATCGAACTGATGGCTTTCATGCTGTCATTCGCAAGAAAACTGTTTCCCTGATCTGCAGAATGCGTGGCAGCTGCAACGGAATTCTGAAGACTGTTGCTGATAGGATCTCTTCTCCGATATGGGTGTCTTTTATTAAGCAGGTAATTTGAATGTTTTAATTTTAATTTTATCTTATTGTATTTTGAATGTTTCAATTTTAATTTAATCATATTTTAAATTTGATGTTTTATTAATCTTATTTTAATTGTGAATGAATTGTAAATTTTATCTTGATTTTAATAATTGATGGTAATTTATTTTTTATTTTATTTGTATTTGTGATAATTAATTTTATTTTTTAATACTAATTTTAATTTCACTGTGTGGATCATGTTATCTGAATTAAATGAATTTTATTTATTTATTTAAGTTCCGTAAGACCTTCCGGTCTAATTCATTCAAGATTCATCACTTGGGGCTCCTCTGTAGGCATTCACACTCGCTGTGTGGTCAAGCGCGTGTTCAATTTCCGAATCAAGTACAAGTTGCGGGTAGTCGTAAAATGTGTGATGAGACCTGATTCATGGACGATGAGATTTTGTGGTCGGGTCTCAGGTTCAGTTTCAGGCTCTGTGTAATTTGAGTTGCTAATTGGCTCAACCAACCCAGACAGAATTACGTTTTGTTAATTCCTATGTAATTGAATTTCTGGAATCGTAGTAGAGTAACGTACTTTATAACAAAGAAGTATTTTGTCATCAAAAAGGTGCTATGAAAATAATAAAATTCACCGATCCCACCCGGTGGTTTCAGTTCATATGCAAAGCTAAATTGATCATATTCCTTTGCATATTACGCACCAGCTTTAGATGAGGTTTTAAAAATTGCTCCATTCATAGCGATCGTGTGAGAGAACTCAACGTAAGTACAAAACAAATACGCACTCACACAATCACGTCGATGGTTTTAAGGCATCCTATGCACTCGATGAATATTAATATCTTGCTATGCTGTAGCTGCTATGATATAGCATGAAATCATAATATATTGCTTACTCAATATTAACATCACAAGTTTAGATTACCTCTTCAAACACATCTCTCACTTTAACAAGATGTAACACACTGTGTGAACTTGATAATACAATTACCTTGCATCATATATTGCGAGGGAAGTCGACTATGTGTAACGTCATATGAGGATATACAGAATTTCTGATTTGGTGCAACTATTTGTTAAGTGTTGCACTAGTTTAGGTACATAATCGAGATCGCCTCTCGGTACCCGCGCGAAATAACGGTTTATCTCCCTGTCGCACCATGCCGCAACACTTAGTTACGTCATCGCATGCGTCATCTGACACCGATAACGAAAACACTTATTGCTCGAGTTCCAAGAGTTCTTATCTCGAACCGTAAACATTGTCGTCTTTGTTATGAATCAGACTGCGTTTTATAATATAAACAACACTTGTGAAACCACTTCAGTATTATAAACAAAGGATATGAGATAGATGACATATGAGAATTTGCCGCGCTAAGACCTGTGGCCGTATCTTATTTTATTTTGGTAAAACTACAGATTCAATTAACACGAAACTTTAGAACCAATGTAACAAATACACAAGTAACCTAATACATAATTCATATGAGAGTCTTACTGATACATTCTAATCAGATTTCAACTAGATTGTAACAAAAAATTTTTTTACGGCGAACTGTCATTTTATTGTCATTGACCTCGATTTGAAAACACTTGAAATCTATATAAATATGAATATGTATGCTTATTCTTATATTAAATAATGAATTATGATTATTACTTACCTTGTTTTTGCTGTTTCCAAGACCATATTTCATTTTAGAACAGTCAAATTCACATTTTCAATTGTTCACGCCATGTTGACAAAAAAATCGTTCGACGAAAATTTTGTTGGCTCACAAAATAATTTTGGTTCATTGTTCTACGTAAATATCTTGCTACAAAGTAGCATTACACAATAATAAGGTAATAAACATTCACTTCACAACGTTTTCAAGCACTTATCTAAACAAAAACACAATAAATCACTCGAGTGGCACTCAATGTTTACCTGCACTGACGTTTCAACGACCGACGCGCTTCTATATTTTTTTTTTTTAAGTTGCCCGTTTTAAGCTCATAGTGTTTGGCATCGTTAGAATTGACTACTGTCAGGCACCAGAGGTAAAAATTGCCTAACGATTTCGAACCATAGGATAAGTAAAAATAAGGTTTGAAGTTGTTCGTACGAGGTGGAACGACGGCGTGCCAGCGGGGCTCAACGGTATGTTCGTTATGTGGAATGCATGTCGGCACTCCGGTACCGAGTGGTTAAAGCTTTATCTGGTGTGGGAAAATGATATTCTTCTTATTATTATTATTATTTATTTATATCGAACACAAGTGATTCATATTGTTGTTAGTAATACTTACAAACTATGTTAGCAACATTCTCATTAAAATAATATTAATATTAACCAATTATCATCAAAATACAATAAAATAATAATCAATTCAAAAACCTATAGCTATAACTAAGTCCACTACCCGATGCACCAGACCTGCAGCTGTGTATACGGGTCCAGTGCCCCACGAACGGACAGTCAGGTTTATCCACTATTACCTTTAAGATGCTGTTGGTGCTCCCCCGAAGCCGCCGCATCAAGGATGCTGTTCTTTTTCGCATAATTGCTTGAAAGCTATCTATACCTGCTTCAGCAAACATGCCCGACGCGCTACAGAACCGCGGGAGCCCCAACAGCACCCTAAAAGCGTTATTGTACTGGATGCGAAGAGCGCTGTAGGCCCTCTGTGTATGTCTAACCCATAGGCTGCACGTGTAAAATGACTGGCAAAACGCCTTAAACAGAGTGAGTTTCACTTCCTTAGTACATCGTGCAAACCTACGGGCCAGCATATTACATCGGACTGACAGCGCTCTTCGCTCCCGCTCCATGTCACTCTCATCAGTCAAGTCCTCCGTCACTATATGGCCAAGATACCTAAAATGCGACACTCTATTTAGTGGTACACCATATAGGCATACTGGAGGAACTGTTTCAGGCTTCTTAGTACCGACTCTGAACACCACAAGCTCACTCTTCCGAACATTATACAATAAACCATGAGACATGGCGTACCCCTCACATATTTTAATCATCCGTCTGAGTCCATCAATCGAGGGACTCAGCAGCACCATATCATCTGCGTATTCGTATCTGCTTATTTTGGCTTATATTCTCGTAGTGATCTCGCTACCGCCTACCTATCTACCTACCGCGATATTGTAGAACAGGTCTTACAATATCAGTTTACAGTATTTCAAAGCTAAGAGATATAGCTTCGTATATTTATTAGGAAATATTACATATTTGACATGCCTTACAAAAATTGTATTACGATACCAAATACAATTTGATTACCAATATCTGCTAAAATTCAATTAATCAAGAGGCTGTACTGTAATAGCAGGTACCGATCGTCTTCATTGTGAACTTTGTGGTAAGTTTCAGGTGTAGTCTCGTGGGTATCGGAACTATTGATCAATAAATTACTAAAGTTTCGCCCAAGTTTTGACTTGAGGTTGAGACTACGGTACTTTTCACCATATTTTATCATTTTATAAAGCTATAACAATATTACCGAAACGTAAGTCAACTACGAGAATCATACCTTATGGTCTGAGCGAGCAACCGCTGATAACACATCAATATGTATCGTATCACATGACTCCATATCCTATAATTGCATTCCTATGACCGACATCGACGTAGAATGTTATTGGCATTTCGACATAAGTCGCGCCGCATTGAGCCTGAATGTGGAACTAGATAAGGAGACTAGTCTATTATATAAGCTGCACTGAAATGGTTGTAACTTTTATTTATTTTTCATTATAAGAACCGCTCATTGAGGAAATTCAATAAAGTACAATAAAGTAAAAAAAAACCTCTTTGGAATTAGTTTCTTGTGTTAAATGTAATTGTTAGTTTTCTTCTTTTGCAAGAAAATTCATTAGGTCTTTGAAATAAAGCCACAGATTTCTATTAAGAAGTATATGAACAAAATTATGCTTTTTTTATGAAAATAATGGCCACATGCTCTCAAAAAATGCTGAGATACCCATTATTTTTTGTTTTTCTTTTGCAAACGGTAATCCACATTTTTATTAAAATCGTTCAAGACACATGCAAGTGCACCTTGCACTTCCTTTCTTCGACGCGAGAAAAGAGTTCGTGATAAAAGTAATTGGAGAAGACCTTAGCCCAGCAGTGTGGCATTAAATGCCAAACAAAACCAGCACAATAACCACCATTCCGGTTTGATGATAACCCAACCGGTTACCAAAATGTGGTCACAATGATTTCTCTGTTCAATCGTATATTGTTGGAGTGAAAGCTGAAAGGCAAATAAATTAAACTGATAATAAACATAGTAGAGGAAGGTTGTCACAGTCACACACGGATGACATGTTTATGTAACAGTTGATTGTATAATTGAAAAATTATAACACGTCTCCTATTAATTGAATTTTCTACAAAATAATTATGGAAAATGGAGAAGTCATCACCATCATCATCAGCCTATTAATGTTCCCACTGCTGGGACACAGGCCTCCTCTCTATGAGAGGGAATGGGCTATAATCCACCACGCGGGCTCAGTGCGGATTGATAGATGTCACATGTCTTCGAACTTTTGGTTCTAGGACATGCCGGTTTCTTCACGATGTTATCCTTCACCATTTTGAGAGCAGCGATGATGAAATAAATAACACAATTTTGAGAGCAGCGGTGATGAAATAAATAACACAAAGTAATACGCCGGTCTGGGTTCGAACCCACGACATACTGTTCGTAAGTCGGGGCCGCCAGCACTGGGCCACCGCTGCTCTCAATGTCTCTCTGTCTCAGCCGCGCAATGGAGAAGTATCTCATTGAAACATGATATTACCACTCATTCATTATACAAAGGTCTTGGACTTGAACTTATGACCATAATAACGTGAAAGCTTTATTGTTTATTAAGCTCCTTGTAAACGCTTTTACCTTCTTAAAAAAGTTATTGTAATGGTCTTTTAATTAATTAATTGTCTTTCATAATAAATGTTCAAAGCTTGAGTAAGCTTTATGAGGTCAATAATATAGCATAATAAATTTCAGTAGATTAGGCTGGCTAGATTTATTTACCTGTCAGCCTTGCAATTTGTAACACACAGCAAAACAATTTTGTTTACCTTCGTTACAACAGTAACCTCACATATTTGAACATCAAATACGATCAGAATGCATTCTAAACAGAGGCTAATGTTAGCAGCTTCTATTGATAGTAACCAGCTCTAAAACTAGGTCAACAGATTATTAATGCAAAACCCCGATTACTCTGCAACTAAGCACTACTAAAGGGATATCATCGTCGAGCAAAATTAGCATATCAAAAGCCGCATTGCCCGGTCTCGGGACAAAACGAAAGAGTGCGGGCAACGGTGACGCCGAACTGTGACGTCATAGACGGTCGCTCAAGTACTGCTTTGAAGGGGGAAAAGTCGCGCGACTGCGTCTGCGGATACAACGCCAAAACATTTAAAAATCTTATCACAATATTATTAAAGAAATTTTCTGTTTTCACGAGATCCTTAGTTTATATTATCGAGTTTTTTAGCTGGAGATTTTTTTTAAGAAGACAATTTTGTTTTTGTTTGTCTCGTTCTAAATTCTAACCATGTTTTCAAAAATAGCTTTCTATTTGGTAATTTAAATTGTAGCAAGTAAAGCAGTATAATAAAGTTAGTTAGTTAGTTAGTTAGTGAAATCCAAAATGAACAAAATACCGCTCTGTTGCTAGATTTTGTATTTTACTAAATTAATGTTTTTTTTTTTGTATTATACCTTTTTGATTTTAGTGGTTCTTCTGTAGTGCCTTTCAAAATTGTTTGAGTTCTCTGAATAGCGAAGTCTTCTTTGTGTAGATTAGTACAATGTAGCACTTACGATAAATATGTAACTTTTTATGTAAGTAGCTAAAAGGTTTTTTTTCTGCTTCACCTAATAAATACATAACAAATGGCAAAACAAATTAATAGAAAAGGTCCTGAAGTGTCGTGGTAAATGAAAGACATCCGCTCTGGATAAAGTCTTGATTTATTCTGCTTTCATATAGATACAGCGTACATGATCTTAGTATATTGCTTACTTGGCTAAACCTAAATAAGGTATGGTTACACACACTTACACGATAGTACTAATTATACTTACTAACACACACTACTCTTAAAAAGCGATAAAAAAATATAAAGTTTTCGTCAACGAGTTTTAATTCCAAAATAAGGAGCAGGAGAAATTCTTAATGTGGGACATTTAAAAAAAGGAAAGCAAAGAAAAGAAAATCTCTTTAGCGATTTGTCTGGAAAATCTTGTGAATTGTTTTCCTCAACTTCATCCTTATCTAAGGAGTGAAGATTTTCGAGGATCTTCTGGGCGCACCAAGCACAGTCGAAACACTTAAAGTTTCTGTAATTTCTGTCCGTCCGTTTTCGTGAAGCATTCTTACACTTAAGTTTTTATTTATTTTTCTTTTATTTAAATCGCTTCTTCTACTCATGTCTGACGTATTGTTCGCTTTTGTTTCAGGTATGTATACAAATATTTAAGGGGAATCCGGGACCGCGGTCCTGGTCCCGAAGACCCTTCAATTTGGAGGGACTTCATTTAACAATGCTTTTATTTTAAATCGTATTATTATTCCGGAAGGACCTAATTATGAGAAGCAAATGAATGCCAGTGGTGTGTATTGTTCCTTTGAAAGTTTAGCAACGAGAACTTTTCTTGTGTTGAACTGGGAACTGGAGACGCTTCTGTTAAATTGACTTTGTGTTTGAGTTTCTACTGAGAGTAATTAATGACGGAGCACAACAGTCTCAGTTTAGATATTCACTGTAAGCTAATTTTGAAAAGAAGTTTCATGTTACTGTTGTACTGTAAAAATTTCCCTGTTATTTACTTTCTGTGCGTATTCGCTACTTATTATTATTACCTATTTGACGATGACTGATTTCTGAGGCACCGCACCGTTAGTTAAATTCTCTCATTGTTGTAATAGCTCATTAATTCGTTTATTTATTTTTACACAAAACTTTTATAATTATTTTACAGACATTATTTGTAAAAAAATAAACGTAAAATCATTTAAAAAAAAAAACAAAATATAAAAATATAAAACAAAATGCTATAATTAAGATAAACAATTTTTCAAAACCTTAATTAAGTTTTGTTATTCAAAGTATTGTGAACAAGTGATTGTCATGTTCCGTTATCGTTCCACGGCGTATTGTACTTTCTCCTAATCACCTTAGAGAGAATTCCTTGATTACTACTAAATATTAATACGTTGATGCACAGCACTACGTATCTTCATAATTAATTGGATCCTGTTTCTTCGTCATGCGATTTATTCAGTTACCCTGATTTCGAGCGAACTGCACGTCCGTGTCTCAGTGACGTAACTGAGCTAATCAAATCGTCGCTGCCGGAGCGAGCTAATCAGAGAGGCTGTAAGGATAAGTCAGACTGCGACGTAAACATTATGCGGTTTTAAAGATGCTAATCGTATCAACGTGAGGGAGAGACGCAATGGAAGCCTAACCTGATATATTACGTCGCTGTATGCATGCTGTATGCGTGGAAGCAGTATAAATAATGACTTTTTTTTAAATAAATGGCCCCCTTGCTTCTAGGAAATTGCAAATTTGTCGCAGGTGTTCTCGAATTAATAATATAACATAACATCACGCCTGCTATCCCAGAAGGGTTTGGCAGAGGAGTACCTAATATTACACCCACATATCGCTGGTTATGTTTAATAAAGTCCCATTTAATAGGGAGCGATCATAGGATCGCTCCCTATTAAATGGGACCATGCCACGAATTATTTTATGGTATAATCAATTGTATGTTTATGTACTTCATCACTAAATAACAGCGTGCACGTTCTGATTCATGAATCAGTGCCAAATATATTACAATATATTCTGGTTTCAATTCTAATCTAACTAATTAAAACGTAAACTTGAAATTAACGCAACAGGTACACACGGCGACACATCAAGCTATAATATCCAGTATAACCTGACCGATTCCCGATCACCCGGTCACTTTCTCCTCTCGGTGAACAATGTACTATTCTTACAAAACTCTCTCTTTACTACCCTACAAAATACGCGATACGCGTGCTAAGGTATAACCGCGCAACTTCGTCTGCGTCAAATAGTATAGCTAATAACCATTCTCGATAAATGGACTATCCAACACAAAAATATTTTTTTAATTGCAACCAGTAGTTCCTGAGATTAACGTGTTCAACCAAACAAACAAACTCTTCAGCTTTATAATATTAAGTATAGACTTTCTAATTTAAAAAAAAAATATTTATAATTTATTTAAATAGTACTCTATTTAAATAAATTATAAATATTTTTTTTCGAATTTAATTTTTTTTGGTCGAATTTAATTAATAAGAAAATGTAGTCCTGCATTCAACTTGCAGACTAACTAACCCTATTCATGAGTTTTGGAAGGTCGAATACATAACTAAAATTAGAAATTGTACTCAGTGAATTTTAGATAGGTAGGTACTTTATTTAATTTTTTAAAAGAAAAGGAAAATTTATTTCATATAATATTTACATTATTTACATACTAAATCTAAAATAGAAATAAAAATATTTACAACTATCAAAAAGGGTTACAGGGCGTCGAAAAATTCGTCCACATCGCTGTCAACAGGAAAAGTGCCCAGAAGGCTGGCAGCATTGCCACGTTGGATGGCAATGCTGATTCTTTGGCCCAAAAATAGGCCCGCCCTCTGGTCACGTGAAGAGTCGACCAACCGTTTGGCAATTTCTCGAAAAACTAGGTGGGCACTCGGACCCCATGGCCCCAGTGTTTCAACCCCAAACGGCTCAAACACATAATTACCAATTAAATTATTGTATTTGCGCCGTTTGAGGTTTTCAGCACCTGCAGCAGCCGCCCCAGCGCTGCACACTGTGCTAGGAAGATGGGATGGCGCAAGGGTGTCGACGCAAGTTGCGTCCCACACCAAAGGCCTACCCAACTTCCATGGCATTATGGTCATACCATCTGGTCTCTTGCCATCGACGCGTGCCAAGCCAGTGGGTTCTAATACAGCTGGCACCCCGGCGGTGGCAAGAGCACGACGGATGAGATCATTAATGCTAGCGTGCCGCGCTATCCGACCTGCACTCTTACTGCAAGAAAGGCCATGGTGTCCGAGGCAGTCGACTGCTTCACCACATTGACAGCGATGTGGAGCCCCACAAGGAGCGCCCAAACGCAAACATGTAGCGAGCCGGAAGGTTGTGTCACCTAACATAGTGCCTATATTAGGTGACGGTAGTGCCTGAAGCCAGAGGCCCGACTCCCATTCACCCACAGCCAGCAGGCGGGCACGCTCAGCAGTATTGGTAGACGTATTAATAAGTTTATTCCGTACCAACCTGCAGAGCGGCTCATTCCACTGTCTCTGGGAAAACGGGTTCTCGGGCCGATCCGTGTCCGGGCAAGCCACTTTCCAGGCGTCCTCTGCGTCAGTCAAGCACGGCACTTCTGGGTTAACCAGGGAAAGAGTTAAAATTTTCCTGGTTAGCTTTTCAGTGCTGTGGACAGAAGACAGGAACGCCGGTAAGCTAACACTAGAAATTTTGCGGACGCCAAGTCCACCAAAACGAATTGGCAGTGTGGCTTGCAGCCACGCTCGGTCGTCCAGGGCCACATTAAGAATGGATGTTAATGTGTTGCGAATAATTTGGTCAATTTTGTCCAAAAGTTGTGGTTTCTTCCAAAGTGGAGAACAACGGAGAAAATACATAAAATTTGGACCAAAACAGCAATATCTGATAATGGTGAATGCCGAATGCATATTAATTTTGGAGAGTCTATCCGAAATATCATTAAAATGTTTAATTTTGTCGTCGATGAAAGATGAAAAACTTTCTTCAAAAATAGGGGAACCTAGGAGGTGCAGGGAACTTTTTTCTAAAATTTTGATGTTTGGGGCTATTGCATTAAATTTATCTATAGTCGATTGTCTGTCGGTAATGTCAGAGAGGTAAATTTCACACTTTGAGGGATTAAGGTCCAGGCCAATAGATTTAAATTGATTTTTGAGGAGTTGTAGGTCAGCCAAAACCGTGTCAACATCACCTCCTAGCGTTCCATCATCTAAATACCACACATTAAATTTTGAATTTAGTTGTTGAATTATGGGATGAATAGCTAAACTGAAAATGACAGGCCCGAGAGGGTCACCTTGTTGGCAACCAACTGCAGATTCCAAAACTTTGTCCTTGTAAAGTAATTTAGAAGGGTGTCTATAACATTGCCACAAAAAACCATAAATTTCGGGTAGTACTTTTTTGACTTCAGCCAACAAAGTGTCCCTATTCACGGAGTTGAAGGCATTTTTGACGTCAACCTTGAGGATGACCTCACCTTTCTTTGAGTTTAGAAAAGACGATAAGGCATGTACGGCTGCCTCACAGCCCCCTCTGGAACCAAAACCAAGTTGAAGGGGCTGGAACTTAGTTGCAAGCGTCTCACTGTAAAGCTTGCAACATATTTTGGCAGCCATACGCCTGTAAGTGCAACCGACGGCAATTGGACGAATGCCGCCGTCCTTCTTGCGCAGGGCACACAGGTTAGCCCCATACAAGATATCGACGACGGCATCGTTCACGCCGCCGGAGAGCATTAAGTTGATCAGAACCGCAAGCTCCTTCAAGAGCGACTCACCAGCTTCCCCGGCGCCTGAACTCAACAAATCTTTCAAATGCTGTGGAGTCAAGCCGTCGAGGCCGCCGGCAGAACCACTTCTGAAGGAGCTCACGGCTGCGATCAACTGCGGGGCTGTAATTTTAAAAGAAGGTGGATCTTGAATGAGGGGGTCGGGCGGGTCGGGAAAGGTGAGACCATCCGCAGGCGATGGATGTTTACTCTCCAGAGCTGAAAGAGTATCTGGAGAGTAAGGCGCCACCACATCACTGCTGAACAGTATTCTGGCTGCCCCCCTAATGTCACCGTCGCTTAGCTTGGATTCTACATGATCACAAATGTCTTTCTGTTTATTAAAAAAAGGTAATTTGGAATCTAAAATACGGGCCGAATTGTTGCAATTATCTTTAATTTGGTTTGTTAAAGTTTTTTGAGTAGCCAAATTTTTTTGGACATGCAGAATCCTATACGGAAAGGTGAGTAACTGCTCCCAAGCACGCTGCGAGTTCTCCTGGGTCGCAAGACGGACACATCGCGCTAAACTCAGCGCAACAGAGTGTCTCGCGCCCCGGGGAACTCTTTTTAAAACTGGAGTGGAATTTTTGAATTTCGATAAAGTTTGCCACAAATTTTGTTCAAGAGGTGTTGATGTCGGGGATGTGGCTGGGGGGCCCAAAAGTACACTATGAGGCTTGTGAACCTTGCCATAGTGTATTTTAAGCCCCCGTTCGCCTTTGAAAAAACGAGCCTGGGAGCAGTGATCTTACCAGTTGTACATCCAGTGATGTGACAGGTTGACTGGCACTACTTATTCCGGCGTCGCTACAGCTGGCACCGAACATAAAATAACTATCGGTAACACACGAATAAAAACTAAAATAAACTTAATAAAACAAAAACACTCAAAGAAAACACTATTAACACATTAAAAAGAAATGTCACAGCACTGACGGTAGGTGCGCGCAGTCTCGTTACAGGCCTGGGGCGCCGCGGCGCCGCCGCCGCGCCGCGCCGACCAAGCTGCATTTTGCGCCGCCCCGGCAATCGTTGCCGGGAGACGGGCGACGCGTTGTCTTCTTTGGAAAAAACAATAAGCCGCAAAATACCCCTCCAAACGCTGGATTGGGTTAGAGGGCAACTCGTCCCACTTCAAAACAGATTGCACATTTAAAATTTTTACTTGCAGAAATATTTCATGACCAATGGCACCAACTCATAAATTTTTGACATCGCAGACCATTTGCAGACCGTTGAATACACACCAATGATTTTCATATAGGCGGATTATTATTTTTAGCTGATCTTGTTATAGTATGCGTCTGATATTTGTAAATTTCGTGTTTTGTCGCAATGATAGGATAGATATTTATTAAATTAAAAATTAAGACTGGAAAAAATATGTCTTGCCAGTTTGACAGTTTTGACAGTTATTCAAAAAAAAAATTAAATAATTTAATTAATTTAATCTTTATTTAATTAAATACAAAATAACCGGCTTTATTCAGCATTTACAAACTACTTTAATATTATGAGGCCGTTGGATAGAAATAAACCAGAATTTTCTTGCTTCTATTGAACCTCTCTTCATTGATTATCTAGGAGTTACTTATGTATTTTCATGACGTAAAGTATACAAAGACATTGGTGTCGATTCTGTTGTGCACAAACTAAACTTAGTTTAGGCTATGTCGTTTTATGTCTTTTTCTCTGTAATAAAACTAGAAAGCACGTAGTTTAGAGCTATCAAATTTAATTGGAACTAATATTTCCATACAAATGAAGGGTGCTCGTAAAAACATGTAATCTAAAAACAAGGTGAAGCGCAAGGCTTAAACTAGTTTGACATCTCTAACTTAGTTCATAGCTGTAGCCATCCTTTTCTCGCACTGCCTTTTAGTAAAAGATAGCAATAGCCTAAATTATGTATTATGAAGTCGATGATCTTGGTGTACGGTAAAACTCTAATGAGTTTATGTTGGCTCCAACAAAAATGTAACTTGTGTGTGTACTACTGAATAAATAAATAAATGAAAAAAAAAAAGTTTAGCTTGTGCACAACAGAATCGACACCAATGACGTTTATCCGATTGAAACCTTGTTATGATGGGTTTAAAAAAACCCTTAACAAAGCCGAAAGGCGTTTTTTTCCACCGTTATTGCGATCGTTTTGATCTGAACCATATACCTGATTGGAACCTTCTTCTTACGGAGATAAATTATTGGAGGTCAAAGTTCCAGCGTTATCACAAGTTTAAAAAAAAATGCAAGTTTATAATGCTAAAACTTCACTCTATTCCCCGACTAGCTAATGCCCACGGCTTCGCCCGCCCGCAAATAATATACTAAAACCTTCCTATTGAATCACCCTATCTATTAAAAAAACCCGTATCAAAATCCGTTGCGTAGTTTGAATGATTTAAGCATACATAAGGACAGACGCGGCGGGCAACGTTGTTTTATATAATTTGTAGTGAGATCTAACTTTTTACCAGTATAAGAATTACATAATTAATTAAAAACTAAGTATTAAATAAACTCAAATAAATAAACTAACAATAAAAGGGCATTGAAAAACCCTAATGTGCCCAAGAGACTGGCGGCGTATACATGTGTGAGTGATGATAGTGAGTGTTCAACCATGAACATACCATTATTACACGCGCCAACAACAACATCACAGCGTCAGCGACATACATACGGTCTACGCGCCGGCAACACCAGCACAACGTCAGCGCTAAGAGATGGCCTACTAAGATTTTCGCTGCATCGGCTCGATACACACACGATACACATGTAAATACGTATCAATGTGTATTGACCACAAAAATTGTATTTATTTAACTTTATTATTGTAATTAAATTGGGTTATTCACCAACTGGACATGAGAGACTGAACACACGTGTGTCCAGTTGGTGAAACTCACAATTAGTATCACTTATTATTTCGTCATCTGGACACGCCAAAAATTTTTACTCGTGTCCACATAGTGAAACTTAAATTAAATCACTTTTATGTTTTCGCCAACTGGACACACGTCCGCATTTTATCTGAATACATGAGAAAGTACAGTCACGCAGATTGATATTCTGTATCACAATCATGTTCGGCCACGTTCCACTGCTGGGAACGGGTGATTTTGTAAATTTCTGAATAAAAAAAAATTATATCAGAAATGGTGAATATTTTACATTGACATACAAAATCACCTGTTCCCAACAGTGGAATCTGGCTGAACATGATTTCAAATTCAAAATTCAAAATTCAATTCATGAGAAAGTACAGTCACGCAGATTGATTTTCTGTATCACAATTGTGTCGAACGGGTGTGATCCGCTGAAGGCGTGGATGTATAACGTGTACCTAGCGGTCTGCCTATACCCTTTCTACACCGGGCGCACGCATACACTATACTTCGCTCTCAGACGGCGCTGACGTCCTACACCTAGTTAACTGTAGCCAATCTACGCAATCTCCTAACCTAAATAACCTAACGAGGGAAGGGGTTTACTGGGAAATAATACACTGATAAACTTTCATAACTATTCAGGAAGCGATTCGGAGCTTCAGGACTTTTCGCGCACAACTTTTTCACTGTTTTTCTTTATAATATATTTGCCGTACTAATGACTATAATTCTTAGAAATGTTGTGTTTACTAAGGTACTCCGGAACTTTACTGTAACGAGAACCCTGATTCGCTTCCTGATTTTGGAAAATTTTAATGAAAATTTTTACTATCGACACACGCATCTTTTCGGAAAATTACAATTTTGTGCATATATCTAAGTACATGATATGGCTTCTACATAAAGTTATTTATGTACAAACATTAAAATCACAATAATCTTTATTGTAATTAGGAATTTATTTCCAAAAAACCAGACAACTTTTCCAACAGTGGCTGGTTGAAGGATCTTCCAGGCTGAATTACACGAAAACTGTTGCTGTGACTGTACGTAAGTATATAATTGCCATATACTAGACGAGTACATGGCCTATCAAAAACTGTTACTTATTTTGTCGTGTCTGTATTCACATTTGTTATTTTATTTTTTGGTACCTACTAACATAGTTTATAAGATTTCCAATATTAACCTCTTTATGGACTTATTTGTTTGAAAATAAACATTTATTTTTTATTTTTTTATTATTATAATTTTTTTTTTGTATTTTTCAGCCCGTAACGATCCTTTAACTGTTATTCTGTTAGACCAAATTTTCCTATTACTGATGAATATAGCTGCGCTAGATTGTCATACTCTCATCAAAGTGGTTTTCCGGAAGGGCTAAGTTATTAAAAAAGACTATATCCAGGCCTAGGTCGCAACCTATATAGGCTACCTGGATCTTACTAAAATACTAAATTAAACTATAAACTCCACTTGCGAGTTTATATGAGTCTAGCGCTTATGTAAATTACTATTTTTTACTATTCTAATCACTGAAGGCACTTATTACTTATTACTATATTGCCCATACACTGACCCTACACTGTTTTAATATAACAAAAACACTATATGCTGATTAGGTGACGTTCGTCGCGAACAACAATAATGTTCAGCCAGATTCCACTGTTGGGAACAGGTGATTTTGTATGTCAATGTAAAATATTCACCATTTCTGATATAATTTTTTTTTATTCAGAAATTTACAAAATCACCCGTTCCCAGCAGTGGAACGTGGCCGAACATGATTGTGATACAGAATATCAATCTGCGTGACTGTACTTTCTCATGAATTCAGATAAAATGCGAACGTGTGTCCAGTTGGCGAAAACATTAAAGTGATTTAATTAAAGTTTCACTATGTGGACACGCGTAAAAATTTTGGCGTGTCCAAATGACGAAATAATAAGTGATACTAATTGTGAGTTTCACCAACTGGACACACGCGTGTCCAGTCTTTCGTGTCCAGTTGGTGAATAACCCATTAAATTAGTCATCAAGCTGGAGTCGAGTGTGATTTATCTCCTATACCTCCTCTGACTGTGGCCAAGACACCTTTAGCCATCATCGGTCCTATGAGTCTGTGGGATCGGCAGTAAGAAAACCATTTCCTGTGTACATTGCACGACGTACACAAAACCCTCTTCCTACCCAAATTCCGTCTGTTACCGTAGGTCTCCTTGTGACAGACTTCTCTCTCATATAACCAACGTAACCTACGTTTGGTGTGGTTTGTATGGTAGGCTAGGGCGTTAGGGTAACTTTTACTAGGGTGCTAGGTAGGTAATTACTATAGGGCTAGGATAACTAGGGTGCTAGGTAGTTACTGTAGGGCTAGGTTGGCGTCAGTTGGGCTTTAGGTACTGATCCAGGCTCGATTGTCTCAACCGTAGTCACATCGTACGCACTAGGAATAACGGCCGTACTAAGCTGTAAGTCCCGGTGTGTACAGTGAGTGATGACCTCTTAACTATTCAATGCATTCATTAGCACAAAATGTTTTGAGTTCGTTACATACATTAAGTCCTATCGTAATGTCTGTCGGTCCGTTTACACCTTGTATAGTAAGCTGATCACGTCCTAGACTAACTGATACATCTCATAAACCTTGTAGCATTTTCCTTTCCTATACAAAAACCTCAAATAACGTTTCAGATGAGCTTGGTAATTCCACATGATTTGAAGGGGATTTATTATTATATTCACAACAGATGACTGTCAGCGCCCGCATGTTACTACACCAACAAGATTTATCGTCTCGACTTCGACATATTCGCTCCACGACGCGCTCCTTACATAAAATGTCACCACTTATCATATTGGTTTTGGTATTGTGTATTTTTTTTTGGAGCTAGAATTAACTTACTTGATACGAAAATGGAATGTTGAGTGATTGGTTTGAAAGGTTTCTCTATCTTAAGGGGACTACAGGAGTTAAATACGAGTTTTATAATGGAAAAAAGCATATGATACACTGCAATAAAGAAAACCAGAAAAATATATGATATTTTTTAGGATATTTAGGTACTTTTATGATAGTGTTTTGAAAACATAATACAACTAATTTTACTCGATAAAAAATAATCATGAACTTATCTCTAAAAATTCTTTTAATGAGTAAAAACCATATTAAAATACATGCGATCATTCTGATTTTTTGGCAAATATTTCTACAAGCGACATATTAGCATGATAGTGACTTATTTTTTTATTCCAATCAATAGATTTTCACTCATTTCGCACTATTGCGGGCCGAATAGTGCGAAATGAGTGGTTTTTTGCGATTTACAAAAAATCTATTGAGTGACTGACGTAACAACCACTTTGTAGTGCAAGCTGTTTAGAACTTTATTCTAACAGTATTTCAAACGAAGTTTGAACCATCACAAATAGAGTTGCTAATTTAGCTCCTGTAGTCGCCTTAAGAAAACCTAGACAACTACGACGAAGGATTCGGATTAAAACCATAGAATGATTTGTATTAAAACAAACGACACGGGTTAGTGATAGTGGCTAACCATTACTACTGGACCTTGTCGTTAATCCAAATTCATGAATGTTTTGAACGCTTCGGAATCTAGATTAAGGTTAGTCTTCGAATTTATATACGTCTCTTTTATGAGACATTGTTGGAAATTGCAGTCTCTCTTTGTCTTTTTTGTTACGATTTATCACTAGGCACTGAGAAGTTGTACTGTGTTGGTAATAAGAACATAGTCGAAGTGTAGTTTTAAGTTACCAAAGGTAGGTTTAGGTATCTTTTGTGTATGTTCTCAGCATAAATGGTTGTTAAAAATATTAGGTACTGTTACTTTTTATAGTTTAAAAAAAGTACTGTATCATCTTGTTTAGACGATTTGATTTCTTATATTCTGAAAAGAATATTTCCAAGACGCATTCCTGATACCTACCTCTCGTTCTCTCATACTTATCTTACTTTGGTTCAATTTACGGAATCAACGATGATAAACAATTTGTCTCAATGTTTTCGATTCTTTTGATCCGAAAAGATCCCTATTATTTTTGAAGTGTTCTCGTAATATCGTTGGACCCAAGTGTGATTTGGTACCTGATTCGCCAATTAATGCTCTTTGATACAATTTCTTTACCGTGGTTTTAGATGTCTTATGTAATTTATGATTGTGTTTTATCAGCTTAGCTTTTTTAGCCATCATTCGATTCCGATGAATTCACAGTGTAATAAGCACGTCGTACAAGTTTTAGTGTGACCTTTTGATAAAATAACACCAGTGCACGAGGTCTGGTTTTGTGCTTTTGTTAATTCTATATGAATTAATTGTATATGAAAGTTTTGCTGAACAAGTAAATTGTTTTGCAGCACCAAACTTATCTCTGGATAAACGTGACAAACATAATTATGTTGCATCAAATACAAGTAGGTAATATCATAAAACATTTTCAAAGCTCGGTTTACGCAGCTTTATTTAAACTAAAACTAAAGTCACTCAATGCCGCCAGTCAACTAGTAGGCTTGGAAATGAACCTATCCAAAACAATGGTGATGACTAACAGCACTAAGAGAACAATATATGTTGAAAAGGAGGCTCTCGAGTATACAGACAACTATATATACCTAGGTAAACAAATTAGCTTTGACCAAAAAAACAACGACCAAGAAGTGGAGCGCAGGAAACAGTTAACGTGGAACAAATACTGGGCATTGAAGGACATTTTCAAAAGCAGCATGCCGATAAAAATCAAAACTAAGGTACTCAACTCATGCCTTATACCGTGCCTAACGTATGCGTGCCAAACATGGAGGTTTAACAAAAAAACAAAAGAAATATTAACTACATGCCAAAGAGGAATAGAGCGCAGTATGATGAATATTAGAAAAATACAAAAAATAAGACACATAAAAATAAGACACAGGACCAAGGCAAGAGATGTATTGACACATGCTCAATCACTAAAATGGAAGTGGGCCGGTCATGTGGCGCGCCTAAGAGACCAGAGATGGACCAAAAGGGTGACCGCATGGGCAGGCCCTCAAGGCAAAAGAAAAAGAGGTAGACCTGTAGATAGATGGGAAGATGAACTCAAAAAAACAGCCGGCCCAAACTGGATTCAAGTAGCCCAATCCAGAGAGGACTGGCTATCTTTGGGGGAGGCCTTCACCTGCAGAGGAGTTCTAGCAGATAACTAAATATCTAAGTAATATTAAAACTAACAACTAAATTTAAAAATTTAAGAACTAAACCTAATTTACTAACAAAAATTGTCATATTGAAAAAAAAAAAAAAATTCAAGTTAAATTATTTTAAACTAACATCTTAGATTAAGAAACTTTACTTAAGTACATACTAACAAAAATACTATAAACAGAATAGAATCTAAGTTAAGTACTTTCTTTTGTGTTTTTGCTAGAAATGAAAGGCTTTTTATTTTATTTTATTTTATTTATTATTTAAACTAAAACTACAACCCGGAAAATCTGTATTATTCAACAGCGTTCAATCGACCAGAAAATTAAGAAGTAGGTACTGCTCCTTACATAATTGGGTTTCATAAATCACAGCCTTTGTGAGGTCTGAAATAGTACATTGTTCACCGAGAGGAGAAAGTGACCGATTACCGTCGAGGTAAAACACCCGAGATCGGGAATCGCAGTTTCTCTCGAGTGATACATAGGTAGTGCTTTATACTACACCTACGAGGAAAATAAATTACTTTCTACGAAAACTGAATCCTCAAACAACACACAAATTGGAAATGGCGCCAGTGGCGTCTGCAATTTTCACATGTTTTTTTTTTAAATTGTTTATCCTGCCGCCGCAGGGTCGCACTGCCAGCCCGACACCATCCAACACACAGCTAGTGGCCAGTGTCATTTTGCGAACTTGGAGATAAAAACTCACTGTAAAAACTTTTTGGCTTTTGATATTTAGGTTACCGGCGCAAAGTCTTACCCAAAATTAAAAAAGAAAAACCACGTAAGAAATGGATTTTCATACACTTTTCTCTCCCGCTCAGATGCGTTTTCTCCCCGCATATTTGTTCGATATGCAATGACGTACTTTCTACCGTAAATTTGATAAAGTATCAAGGTACTTTCCAAGCAGGTCTAGTCTAAAACAAATTACCTACCTCAACCAATTTGTCTGATATTACCTAAGTTTCGTGCGCGCGTGAGTCACGGTAGCTATGTGACACATCTGTCACACCACACACTTATCTTAAATCATATGCAGATTTGGATATGATTTTGAGTGAGATCATAAGTTTGATCGTTATTATTGCGGAATAGTTGTTTTTATGTGTCGAAGCCTTAATAATTACGACCAAGGCACGCTTGTCAATTTAAAAGTTATTTTAACAATCCCATCCCATCCCAATAGGCCTATGTGAAATTGAATGCTTATTCGATAGTTGCTTATAAATTTCTCCATTTGACATACATTAAACTGTTTGGATTTTCTTTGAATTTAATCCGTTATGTTAGAAGCTGTTTGTCTGCATTATTCACGCAAATCCTACAGTTTGACAATGCATTAAAACTTGAGAAACTCGAAATTTGAATCTCAACTTTCTTCAGGTCGAGCTAATGCTTATGAAACTTCCCCTTAGAGCTAAAGCTCCTATGCGTAAATCCTTAAAACACAATAGTAGATTGTATGACAAGGGAGCAAAATAGTATTTTTACGGCGAAAGCGCTATTTTGATTCCAGAGCGAAGCGAAGGATTCTAGAATAGAATCCCGAGCATAGCGAGGGATTCTAAAATAGAATCCTGAGCGTAGCGAGGGATTCAAAGTACATCGCCTGAGGAAAAAATATGTTTGCTCACGAGTTATATACTCTACTTTTCATCTCATTCTATGAGAAAATAAATAAGAGACACTTTTAAGTAATTAATGAATAAGTTTAATTAAAAAAATGACATGAATGTAAAAAAGGTCAATTACAAATTTATATTTATATATAATACACTGGCGAAATTTTGAAAATTTATTGTCACTGTGTGTGTTTTGTTTGGGATTGATATAGTTGTGGATTTATTTATACAGAATGACATTTTTATCACTTTCAAAATAAAATGGGTATAATAGGTGAACGAAGGAGAAGCAAATGCCACACTCAGTTTTTTTTTATAATTCGAAAAAAAAAAAAAAAAAATTCTTTTGATGTGAAATTCAATATTTTACATTTTTTGTTTTTTATTTTGTGTTTCTTTGTTCTAATATGAAAAGTTTACTTAAAATTTGTAGCGTTTTTTGATGATGGATCAATTCTTTTCTAAACTGTGGACAAAAGAAAAACAAAACTAGGTATGCCTTAAGCTTCTACTCCATTCACCGAATATACCCATTTTTTTTGGAAAGTGATAAAAATGTCATCCAGTATTTTGAATGTTTGTAATCTCAGTATCTGGCTGGTGCTCAGGAAAAGGTTCCTTTGATGTAGAAGAGCGCAGTGACAACGGTATGGACGAACTATCTGCAACTCTTAATTTGATATTTTCTACAATGCGCGTGCTGACCCCCGCACCGTACAGAAAACACTTACAGCCAGTAATTTATTCAATTTTCGTTCGATTACAATGAACGATTCATGTTCCAAATTCAAATCTCATTACTGCCCGCTAAAAAGTCTAGTGGAGAAAAGAGCTACTTTGCTCCCGCTAAAAAGGGAACAAAACGACACTTTTCGAATAGAAGGGATGAAAACTTAATTTGACCATGCACGTGTATGAAGTTAAAGTCCAGTGTTTACTCATCATCTGCCTAGCCTTTTCCCAACTGTGTTGGGGTCGGCTTCCAGTTTTACCGGATGCAGCTGAATACCAGTATTTTACATGGAGCGACTGCCTATCTGACCTCCACAACCCAGTTAGTACCGGGTAATACGATACCCCTTGGTAAGACTGGTTGTCAGACTTTTCGGGCCTCTGACTACCTAACGACTGTCAAAGATCTACAAATGACAGCCGGGACCAACGGCTTAACGTGCTTTCCGAGGCACGGAGGAAACTCGGTATGTAATGGGCGGTCATCCATCTACAGACCAACCTAGGCAAGCACGGCTTAACCTAACGATCGACCCGAGCGGCTGTTATTATTTAGCCACGAGCTCCTCCAGTCCAGTCCAGTAGTGAGTCCAGTGTTTACTATTGTATCAAAATCAAAATATTTAATTTCACATATACCGAATGTTTGAACCCAGACAGGCGCATTACTTTGTGTAATTTATTTCATCGCCACTGCTCTTAAAACGGTGAAGGAAAACATCGTGAGGAAACCAGGCCTGTCCTAGAACCGAAAAATTCGAAGACATTTGACATCTACCAATCCGCACTGCACGGGCGAGCGTGGTGGATTATAGCCCATTCCCTCTCATAGAGAGAAGGCCTGTGTCCCAGCAGCGGGAACATTAATAGGCTGATGCTGAAATGCCTTGTTGATATTATTTCAAACCTGATTATAGAATCAAGACGGACTTTGGGCTACAGGCTTCGTGTATACATTGACACATACATAGATTGAGTGTGGTTACACTTTGACGGTAATGTTTATCAGCACCACACATTCCTATTACTTAGCACTACATTTACCTGAGCTACTATCTCATGCAGAACACCTACATATTCAATTTATTACTAAACCGAACTGCTCAGCGTCCTCTTGTACAATATATTCGGAGCTCGTGGTTTGAGCACGCAAGGTTAACTGCCACCACAATGTTAATAATTCTACAATACTCGTTATCTACAAGGATTTACAAGATCAAGAGAATTACTGTCTAGGTTTAAAATGTGAACACAATTAGAAACTCAGTTTTGATTGATGTTTGTCCTGGTAGGTAGTAGCTTTTTAGTTTGTAATTAATGTGTCTGCTACTATACAGACAGTGATAATGTGTACCTAATTGGTTAATTTACTGTTACTGACTAAAATTATTTTGTACTTAATTATAGGACTCTACACCAAATTAAAATAAATATGATTCCTCGTCGTCGCGATCACAGCGGCGGTTCAATAATTATTCTCTTGGTCTCGTTGGTCTTCGTAATTGGTAATTAAAACGTGAATATTGGAACAACGCCGGCTTCGTGCGCTTTCGTGTTTAATTAGGTAAAGCATTTTTAATCGATGTGTAATGGTATTCGTTTCTACAGGTTTTTTTAACTGAAAATATTTAAATGATTGCACGCTAATAATAATATTATCATCTTGAAATGATTTTTTTTTTTACCTACTATGTTTTTAATTATTAACAAGCTTAGCAAGTTTGCACACAAACATGGAAGAGGGAGGTCCTGTTACAGGTATTTCCATACTTATAAGAAGGCCTCTTCAATTCTGTTAAAACCTGTTGATTACGAAATAAACTTTATTGTTATTATTATCAATGAAGTTAAAAATGATTACCATGTTCCTAAACGTTTGATTCAATGTAATGAGTGTCACAGTCACGCGCCACATTTACATCGCTGTATCGGCGCTACATGCAGTGAATATTGCAATTCTCTGCGGTCATTAATATACATCATTAATTAGGGCTGTTTATTGGATTAATTAAGATCTTAATGCGACTATTCCACTGGCTATCTATTAAAATATGAAAGCAATTTATGAAAGAGCTGTGTAATCGATGTTTCCGGATGTGAAATGTTTTTTTTTCGTAAAATATAAATGAAAAAGCATCTGTCTTACCTCACACACATCAACTACAGTCCCATAACGGATTGGCATTGGCATTATTTAAAATACCTAAAGCAAGGCCCGAACTGCGAAGAAGTCGATAGAGAATTAAGTATTGATGTGTGAATTGAAGCCCGGGATGCCTATAGACAATTTGTGAGCAAAACTGCCAGTAAAAAAGATTTACGAGGCTTCTTGATCCGTAATGAATATTCAGCAGATTACCGCATTTTCTTTTGACCCTACACTGAACATTTTGGCCATTAAGTTTTTTAAGCGACTTAAGTACGTGCTCTTGAGTTTGGGTTCTACCCTAAAATCACGCTATACTATTTATTATGTTCCGGGTGAATGCATTGACCCATAGCCATATAAAATGCCATAAAATATTCGTATTTTTAAAAGCAAGCTCTATATTTTCTAACACAATTCAGCCTTTTTTGTGTGATATAAAAACCCAAGCGCAGTTACCCTACATGCGGATGCTCATTGTGGTACATCCCGTCGAACGACGTCATCCACCTCATTCACTAACTTGAGCTATATTGTGCCCATGTGTATAGCTCAAGAATGTAAGGTTATTTGCGAGGCATACAAAATGGCAAATATTGTTTTTCTGGAACAGGAAAATAGCAGGAAAACTGGTGTATTTCGAGAGGTTTTTTTAACATAATATCCAGGGGTACGTAAGGTAACGAAAGCGACCTTTGTTTTGAGTTACATCACACGGATGCGATCCAAGCGTCGTTTCATTGAAACCTTCAAAGGATTCAGAGAATTACATGGCAGTAGTTTTATACTAAACATGCAGTCAAAACTTATATTGTCACTTAAGATATCCCGATCTTCCGTGATTACTATTTGTTTTGAGCAAAGAGTTTTGTTTCTCCAGACAACCCGCGATCATGGCGCTTGCAAAAGCGTCGAAATATCGGAAGCTCAAAACCAAATAGTAATCATGGAAGATATCCCGTAAGTGACAAATTAAGTTTAGTTTTAAACCATGAAAGCTTAATACAGTGTTTACACTTACAATTACTATACGTAAAATGTAAACCTAAAAGCTAAAATCCCTATTTTCATTATGCAAAGCTATTGAAGTGTAAATAAACATCTCGTACAAAATCCTCTGGAGAAGCCCTCAGATGGAAGTAGAATAGATCATTTTATATCTCGAGGGATGCTGCGCGATGTGAACGCAGAGAAAAGGTGATCGGGTTAACTGTAATGTATGAACAACAGAGCATTGAATAATAAAATTGCATTGAATACGGAGCTAAGAGGGCTTGAAGTCGTGTCTTGGGTCGGTGCGGCAATTTTAAAAGTATCTTTAGGTACAAATAGAAACTCGGAGACATAAATAACAGCCATAATACGGGTTATTTCCAAAGTACTTCATTTCCTTTGAACTACAAATATAAGAATCTCTTACATTAATTCCCAAGTTACTCCAAGGAATTATAATTATTTAGAAATACTTGTCAATTTGTTCCCATTCTGCTCCATAGGTATCCGATTCAATTTTCATTTGTTTTTGTACAGTACAGTCAGTCCCAACAGTTACAAGGAATCCTCTTGTTGATGTTGCTATTTTTTTTGTCTCTCTCGGGCACATAAGGTTCGTTACGAGAGAACTCAATTTAGAATTTGAACATAAAGTAATGTTCCTCTAAAATCGTCTTTTTAGTGAATATGTAACAAAAAGTACTAGGAGAACAGAATTGTGTAGGGTACATAAGTCTCTCTGTCGCGTTATTCCCAAAGTACTCCTGTTAGGCACCAAATTAAAGTATTTATAGATGAGGCGCAATTGGGTATAATTAATATTAAATCACAATATTTAGAAAAGAAAATATAGGTAAACCGCCCCGTTGCTAGCCAACTACCACACAACAAGACCTAGCAACGGGGTTGCCAGATCTGTCGCCAACATTTCTCCCCCCTGGTAAGAACCTAAAGTCTTACCAAAGCAACTATGGTGACAGATCCAGTTTAACAAATTTACGTGCAGGACGACGTAGGACCCCTGCACTAGTCCTTACATCCGCTACTCGCACTATCCCGTCTCTACCAGGGAACACTTGCACAATCCTACCGCGAGGCCAGATCCCTCTGGATAAAATTTGTATCACCGACAAGAACAACATCACCAATTTGCAAGTTGTGGTGTTCCAAAGATGGGCCCCGAGGCAGGAGATTGGGCAAGTATTCCCTTAGCCAACGTGACCAGAATTGGTCAGCAAGGCGATTGGCCTTCAGCCATCCTTGTCTACTGCTGAGGTCCGCGTCCGAGGATGCTGGCGATGGTAGTGTGGAGTGAATCCCCAACAAGAAATGGTTGGGAGTCAGGACTGGCTCGTCTTCATGTGCTACCGGCACGTGCGTTAGCGGTCGAGAGTTGATAACTTGCTCTATCTCTGCCAAAATTGTCAGCAATATTTCATCTCTAGGCGCCTTTTCGCGGAGTGTAACCGATAAGCCGACTTTCACACTTCTCACTAGGCGTTCCCAAGCTCCTCCCATAAATGGTGCTCCAGGAGGGATAAATTGCCATTCTATATTGTTGGATGCAGCAAACTCTTGTAATTGAGAGTGATCAAGCGCGTCCCAAGCTTCTTTCAGCAACCTGTTGGCTCCGACGAAGGCTGTCCCGTTATCGGATATTATTTTGGTGGGACATCCTCGACGTGCAATAAACCTTCGAAGCGCCATAATTGCACTGTCCGCAGTCAAACTTGCTACCACTTCTAAATGAATAGCTCTTATCACAAGACATGTGAAGAGCGCCACATATCGCTTTTCGCGAGACCTCTTCACGGCGACATCTATAGGTCCCAGGTACTCGAGTCCAACGAAGGAAAATGGAGGATGGTGGTGTTGTAGTCTTTCTATAGGAAGGTCACCGGTAGGCGGACTATGGGCCTTCGCTTTTTTAAGGCGACAGATTCGGCAGCGTGCGGCTATGAAGCGTACGGATGGCCTTAGATGAAGGATAGCATATTTCTGCCGTAACTCATTCACCACCGTCTCACTGTTTCCATGCAGAGCCCATACGTGATATCTTGCGATTAACAGTTTTACTGTAGGATGTCGACCGTCCAATATTATTGGTTCCTTTATATCTGAAGTAACTCCGGTGACAGAACTGATTCGTCCTCTCGCCCTGAGCAAGCCGTCGTCACAAAACCTCGGTGTAAGCTTACACAGACGGCTCTTCCTGGAAATGTTCTTGCCTTGACGAAGGCATTCTATTTCTTCGCCGAAAGAATCTCGTTGGGATTGTCCGAGAAGATATATCTCAGCGTTTTTGACGTCGAGTGCGAGTAGCGGACGCAACCCTCCGCAGAAAGCATCAGCCGTCCGCGCGTCTCTCCGTCTCAATAGACGGATGAATTGGTAGACGCGTGCAGCTACTCGAAGTAGCCGCCGCCAATCGGAAAACCGTTCTGCCGACAAGGAAATAAAATTAATATAGGCCGTCCTTTTTTTTGACCTTAGCTCTACTTCTGGAGGAATAATTTGGTCCACTTCCTGCGGCCAGGTGTCTGCCCTGTGTTTTAGAAATGTGGGACCATGCGACCATCTCTCTACAGAGACAGTGTTTAGACGAGTGGCGTCGTCAGCTACATTTAAATCTGTAGGTACCCAACGCCACTCGTTCACCTGTGTTAATTCTGATATTTCGCCAAGTCGATGGCTGACAAACGCTTTGTATTTGCGCGAGTCGCTTCTAATCCAAGCAAGGACGGTTTTTGAGTCACACCAAAAAAATCTACGAGACGGTTGGTTGCGGAGTTCGTTACATATCGTTTGGGCTAGTCTCACACCGAGTAAAGCTGCCTGTAGCTCTAAACGCGGTATGCTTACTGGTTTTAGAGGTGCTACCCTAGATTTACTGGCAATGAGAGCGAGGTGAATGGTACCATCCGGAAACAGAAATCGATGATACGCGACGCATGCGTATGCTACTTCACTGGCATCTGTAAAAATATGAAGCTCTTGTGTAACAAACGTAAAGCTAGGCTTATAAGCTCGAGGAATGCTAAAAGCATTCAGCGTCTTAACGTCATTGTACCATTCCACCCACTGCTCATATTCGCAATTCGGGAGTGGAACATCCCAAGAATTCACTAACTGCCAAGTTCTTTGGAATACAATTTTGCCCTTGGTAATAGTAGGCTGCAAAAGTCCCAAGGGATCATAAATGCGCATAAGATCTCTAAGAATCCGACGCTTTGTGAGTTTTGCAGGTAGAGGTATGTCGACGTCAATCTTAAAACTAAAAGTGTCATCTTGAGGATTAAAGAATCACATGAGGCCAGGAAATCGTCCATGTAATGGTCTCGGATTATAGATCTGGCGGCTTCAGGATATCGATCCTGGAAGTCCATAGCGTTCCTATTTTTAATATAGATCGCGATAAAGGGTGATGCTGATGCACCGAAAATCAAAGATGACATCCGAAACTCTTTCAAATGTCCGTCAGGGGAAAACCAAATGTAACGCTGACAATCTCGGTCATCCTCTCTAATCCTGATCTGGGGAAACATTTCCCGAATGTCCCCATTCAGAGCAATTTGACCTTCACGAAATCTCATTAAAATTCCAAAAAGTGACTGGAGCCGATCAGGCCCGGGGAGAATGAGCGAGTTGAGGCTGACATCCGATGATCTAGCTGATGCATCATGAACTATTCTTAGCTTTCCCGGTTTGTTTGGGTTGATCACTCCAAAATGAGGTAAATACCAGCGACGCGAAGATGAACTCGGGTTATCATGCCCGTCAACGCATTCTTCGGCATAGCCTTTTTGAACTTGTGCCTCTATGTTAAGCTTATACAACCGTTCATATTCCTTATCCTTATCAAACCGCTTACATAAACTGCGAAACCTCGACAAGGCAAGATAATAACTATCTGGGATATGAGGTTCATCTTCACGCCAGGGCAGACCGACTTCAAATCTACCATTGGCTAAACGACGTGTAGTTTTGTCTAAAATGCTAATAGCCCTAGCATCCTCCGAATTTAACTTATCCTCGGGTCTGATCCCGATGGAATCTAACCGATAATAATCTCTGATAAGGCTATCTAGCTCAATATCTCGAGAATCGTTAGTGACAATATGATTAATGGAAACATCAGACAAAGAATTTGGAGTAAGATTACCAAATAGAACCCAACCTAAGGCAGTACGAACGGCAGCAGGCTGCCGCGCGGTTCCTACTCTATTCTCCTTTGATAGCAGCAAATGCCAATCTGATGTACCTATTAGCAATTTGGGCGTTGCCATACTAAACACTAACTCGGCTGATATACCTTGGAGGTGCTGGAAGCTAGTGTCCCTAACTGTGACCTCTTGCGGTCTCAGTTTTAAATTAGGAATAGCGCGGGCTTTACGTATAAAATACTTCGCCTTCTCGTGTTTCCCGCGAATTTGGAAATCTACAAATCGAACAGGGATACTATCACTAATTCCTGTAATAGTTTCAATACGCATATTCTCGTCGGTCCCAGAAACACCTAGCTGATCCGCTAACTCCGAATCAAGGAGGGTTGCTGTGGATCCGTCGTCCAGCAGAGCAAAGGTTCCTACCTCGCCCTTTGGGCCAGAAAGAATAACTGGAATTACTTTTAAAAAGACAGATTGCTCATTATTGGACGCGCAAGAATACGAAGTAATTGTGATTATATCCTTATTAGATGAAAACTCATTGGAACTGATAAAACCTTTTCTATCACGATCCAACTGAGTTTCTTTTTTATGGTTGTCATTGATGACATGAGATGTCGAGGGTTCTGAATTGACAGATGACATGACATTATTTACATTTGGATGGGATAAAAATAATGGATTATTCGCTAAATGTAAAATTTTATTGTGAAATTCCTTGCAACCATCAACACCACATGGCTTTGCTTTGCAAAACTTATAGGTGTGCTTGCCTTTGCGTAAACACTTCACACAAAGTTTGTTATCGCTAACCCAAGATACGCGATCGGTAATTTTCAACGCTGCGAACTCTGGGCAGGATTTCACGTTGTGATTGCTCGCAGAACAGTAGAGGCATGACAAAGGCGGTTTGGCGTTTGATAAGGATACTAAGTTTACAGTTGGATGGGCAGATGAATCGGCGGATGAGAACGTATCGGTATGATGTGTCTGTGAAATGCGATTCGGTCGCGGGTTACTGCGCTCATGGACTCCCGCCGGTTGCGATGCCTGTTGCCTGGGTTTGTCACTATAAGATGGAGAATTGAAGACTTCACAAAGGCCAAAGTTGGCTTGCTTGTCTGCCTCCACCTCAAGGAAACGAGCGAAGACTTCGATCTGCGGATGCCCTGAAACACAGTGCTCCGCCGCGTAGTCGCACCACTTGTTTTGAAGAAGCGGGTTCATCTTTGAAACAAGAATATGAATGAGTTCTGGTGATTGTATGTACGGTGATTCACCTAATAAATTAACTATACTTAAACAGTTTTTTACTTTACTGGCAAAAATAGCCAATGCATTGGGTTCTCGCCCAACTTTAGGTAAACTTCTCACGGAAGTGAGTTCATTGAGAACAATTTGCTTAGGACGAGCAAAGCGTGACTCGAGCGACTGCATAATCAGCTCAGGTTTGGCGGAACATAATAGAAGAGAAAGAACTGAGTCTTTAGCCTCTCCACTCAAGGCTTTGCGTAGCCTGTCTATGTTCTCGCTAGCTGTATAATTATTTTTTGTGTCATCAAACGTCCGCTTGAACAAGAGCCAGTCAGTTATGTTGCCACTAAACTCGGTAAGCTTTATCTGACAACGGCTCTGATTTTGGTTCGGCTTTGGTAGTGAAGCAATTATAGCATTAGCTAGTTTTTCTATGTCACTTACCCGAGGATAAGGTAAATTCGGAGGATGCTAAGGCTATTAGCATTTTAGACAAAACTACACGTCGTTTAGACAATGGTAGATTTGAAGTCGGTCTGCCCTGGCGTGAAGATGAACCTCATATCCCAGATAGTTATTATCTTGCCTTGTCGAGGTTTCGCAGTTTATGTAAGCGGTTTGATAAGGATAAGGAATATGAACGGTTGTATAAGCTTAACATTGAGGCACGAGTTCAAAAAGGCTATGCCGAAGAATGCGTTGACGGGCATGATAACCCGAGTTCATCTTCGCGTCGCTGGTATTTACCTCATTTTGGAGTGATCAACCCAAACAAACCGGGAAAGCTAAGAATAGTTCATGATGCATCAGCTAGATCATCGGATGTCAGCCTCAACTCGCCTAACATTGGTTAGGCACCAAATTAAAGTCTTTATAGATGAGGCGCAATTGGGTATAATTAATATTAAATCACAATATTTAGAAAGTAAAATATAGGTAAACCGCCCCGTTGCTAGCCAACTACCACACAACAAGCCCTAGCAACGGGGTTGCCAGATCTGTCGCCAACAACTCCATTCATACTATAAAAACGGAGCTCATGCCTAAATAATTACAGCCGCTAGGGTCGATCTTAAGGTTAAGTCGCACTTGCCTAGGTTGGTCTGTGAATGGGTGACCGCCCATTACTTACCGAGTTTCCTTCGTGCCTCAGAAAGCACGTTAAGCCACTGGTCCCGGCTGTTATTTGTAGATCTATGATCCTTACAGTTATAGTCAGTGGCCCGAAAGTCTGAAAACCAGTCTTACCAAGGGGTATTGGTATTACCCAGTGCTAACTGGGTTATGGATGTCAGATACCGGATAATATCGTCGAGCGCGACGTCCGACAATGCTTTTAAAGCTAAACTCAAAGGCTGGCTAACCGAACAGGCTTTATATATGACCTAAAATAATGGTTTTAAGTAATTTGATGAGATTATTTGTGTTAATAAGTATTTTCTGTAATTTTGTTTAATTCATGATAATTTGAATTTATTTATTTTAATTTTATTGATGTTCTTTTTTATGTAAGTATTTAGAATGATTTGTGTTTTACTTCTTTTTTTTTTAATATCTGACCTGTAATTCTTGGCAATTATGAAATAAATTAAATTAAACTAGGCTCCATGTAAAATACTGATATTCAGCTGCACCCGGTTAAGACTGGAAGCTGACCTCAACTAAGTTGGTAAAGGCCAGTTAGACAACAAGAGGAAATCCAAATTCATAAGATATACGGGGAAACTTAGCTTTAAACTTGTCTACAACGACATACATCTGGTCTCCAACAGCTGATCCAGCTTAACTTTGACGCCGCTGTATCCAAAGCCGAGTGCGTTCTCACTCATCAAGCGCGCATGTATAGTTACTGCACGCAACTCTGCGCAACCTTGCACTGTGCAGGATGCGAATATACGGGACAACCATAGTGGGGTGATGGTGCTGCAAGAAATGGGTGTTTTATGAGTCCTTTAGGGTAAAAACGACATCATTCTTGTTTAAACTAGTCCAATCAGAGGTTAGGCGGATCTTAAAATAATGGGCCCCCAATCAAAACAAGGGTAGGCGCAGATCATTATTTCAGTAATGAATCCATAACTCGAAACTATCGAAAAAGTACTCAATTAACGAATAAAATCCAAGAATCGAATCCGAGAATCGAATCCAAGAAATCGGTCTACGCTAAGATGCTGTTCTTTGAAGCTTTGTTGGAAAATAAGCAAACGTAAAAAAACAGTCTGTGGTTTACATAATAGAAACCGGTATATCCAAAGCGGGAAATCAAGACCGAAAAACATGCATCTTTAAACAAGAGCTTATAATAGGTAATAATGCTTTTATCATCAACAATCGACTTCTGAAATAACTTATTGATTCAATTTATTCATCTCGATTTAAATTATGTTCAGAATGGAATCCGAGGGAGTTCGTATATTTGTATTGGTTAACGAAAAATGGGTTCCGCAATCAATTTTATTTGTCTTTGAAGTAGACGATATTGAGTTATTTGTTAATGATGACAAAAAATATTGGACATTTTTTTTTGTTTTTTTTACGTACTTATACAAAAAATGAAGACGATACAGTGCGTCGAAAACTCGTGTGATGTCACAATTGAGTACATTTTTTAGTGGGAAGTGACGTCACAAGCCCCCCCCATTCATGATCTTTGACGAGTTTTCTTCGTAAATTTTATTATTTTTGATAAAACAGTTTAGTCCGGAATCATCCCTATTGTCTAAAAGAATAACATATTTCGCTATCACTGTGTGTTATGACTATTTTGGTGCCTAATTGAACGTCCTATCATTTTCAACTAACTTCAAAACACAAAAAAAGAAACACAAATTGAACATCCTATAGAAAAGTTCTAGAATTATATTTGTATGTAAGGTACAAACGTATATTTAATTTACTACCTTTTCCCTGTCCACAAAATTGTTTCCCTTACCACGAAGCACCATCAATACGTCGTGTTTGTGAACAATCGTTTACCTTGAACTCGACCATTAAGCTAACAAACGTACGTCAGTCCCTCGAGAGCGAGACTGACCTTTTAGCAGTCGTGTGTAGTGAGACACGATGAGGAAATAAAGCTTTGCGAAGAGCTTTGTTCAAACTGCAGAAGTAAACGGATTTATTTACACAACAAAACGTTGTTTCTGTTTTCATGCGAACATAACTCTTATAATATGAATAGGTATACAGGAGGCAAACCTTCTCAAAAACACGAATCCTGAAACTGGCTTGATTATAAGGTCATATTTCCCAAGTGAAAAAAAAAACAAATGAAAACTGTAACATGATATAATAAATCAAACCGGCGCGCGGCGCTGAACAAAACGAAGTCTTCTAGCTTCGAAGCGTCAATTATAAATATAGTGTAAATAATTAATGTTTTGTTGTTGCTTTAGCTAGCTTAATTGTATGTTCTTTAAATCAATAAATCGGTGCCAAAATAGGAAGGTATGAATTTGTGTTTTTTTCCAGCTTTTTACCTACCAAAGCCGTGTTTTAAATTGGTGATGTTGGTGCACCTATTATAATGACGAACTCGAAAAAATCCGGCTTCCCTATTTCGTACTGGTTAAATATTTCCTCTATTTTTCATCATGGTTGCGCTTTGAGGAATAAATCTATAATATTTTTAATTTAAATTTGTGAGCGCAACTAATGGTTGCGCTTCGAGGAATATCCACTTTCTTCCACTGTTTTTCTTGGTATAAGGTTTCAAACTTCTGTATACGACTATACGAGTACATTCAAATATAGCTCTTCTTTTGTTTATAAAGACCGTAATTTATTAGAATGAACTGCTGAGTTACTTGTTTTGTAGTTTTTGCGTACAATGTCTTGGGGAAATAAATTAAGTTGTTGGTACTTAGTTTGTTCGGAAAACAATAGCGAAAATCTTTGTGTTGTACTTTTCTTTGTAAGAGTTGGAAATGTAGTTTTCTCGATCAGATAGTTACCAAGTATCACGAAATTACCAGTCAGGTGGATTGCAATTATATTACCTAAGAAGAGATAAACTAAGGTAACAATGAAAATTCGACTAAAATTCCACAAATTCAGTACGATCATAATCAACCAAATATTCGAGATTTGAGAAAGTTAATACACGACGCTATTTAAACGTAATGTGCTTTTTCATTAAATAACAGCCAGTTTTATGACGATAACTGGTTTATGCCCGCGGCTTCGCCCGCTTGAACGTCAGTAACTGTCCCACGGTATCATATTACCGGGATAAAAAGTATCCTACATGTTAATCCAGGTCCAGTTGAAAACCAGCGTCGGACGCTAGCTGCTCGGCAGTTTGCTGAACTGGGCCTATTTGGCGCAGCCGTGAGACACACAATATTATTTGTCTTATTTTTTTCTTTTTAGTTTTTATTTTTATTGTGTAGTTTTAAGTTTCTTATTTTTTTTATTGCATTTGTAGCGGCACTACAAAAAGTTACTACAGCTACATTGGACAAAAAGTATTACATTGTATGTTGTACGCCGCAAATATGTTTTCTTTCTTTCTTTCTTTCTTTAATCCAGCTTATAAACTACCTATGTGCCAAATTTCATCCGAATACATTCAGTCGTTTTCGCGTGAATGAGTAACAAACATCCATCTTCACAAACTTTAGCATTTTGAAAGGGTAAGGGTCGTTTTAGGAATAAAACATTATCATTTTATTGGTAACTGAACTGAACCAACAACAAAATGTACTGTTTGGTACACGAATTTTCAAATTGTACACAACAGCGTACATTACACAAGCTAAATGAGCCTGTCACATACAAATACGAGGTAACACATAAACTGTGTGATGACGTCACTGTTAAGTGGCGCACCCCATCCCCTCTTACACTTACCTTTCCACTCACCCTGCAGATAATATTCACAAGGATGCGTGAAAGTGTTAGATATGACTAGACTTCACATACATGAGAGCTCTAGAGAAGATCGAGGTGATTTTACATTTCTCGTGACAAAGAAAATAATTATGGGAGTTTATCCTTTATCGTTTTAAACTAAAGTCTTGTGTCGAAGCTCTAGAATTTAGGTGCGTCGGAATAAAAAAAACGAAATATCGGTTTCGGCGCAAAATGCCTAATTCTCAAAATGGCAACAGAGTCGCAAAAGGACTATTTCTCAAAATGGCCAATTCGCAAAACAAATAATTCTTAGAATACCCAATTCTCAAAAAGAATTAATTCTTAAAATGCCCAATTCGCAAAAGGACTAATTCTTAAAATGCCCAATTCTCAAAATTACTAATTATCAAAATGGCAAATTCTCATCTGAGATAACTCTAAAAATCCTAATGAATGGCAAACGGTGGAGATAGATAACGGTGGATAAGCTGAGATAATTTTTATTTTAAAATTTCAAAAACCAGCTCAATTCTCAATCTGGAAGTGGAGAAAAATGAGAAAGATAGTTAAATAATTTATTATTGTTATGTTATTATAGCAAAAAAACATGAGTGTCTTCTTTAGTGACGACCCCAAGAACTTTTCACATAAAAGTCCAATGTCTACTAAGACGGGTTGAGGTCTGGATAAACGAGAAAGGGTATGTGTGATGCGTATTAATGATGAATATGGTTAATAGATAATGATGTAGTATTGATTTTCAGAGTTATCTCAGATGATAATTTGCCATTTTGATAATTAGTAATTTTGAGAATTGGGCATTTTAAGAATTAGTCCTTTTGCGAATTAGCCATTTTGAGAACTAGTCCTTTTGCGACTCTGTTGCCATTTTGAGAATTAGGCATTTTGCGCATAAACCGAAATATCGCTTGTACTTGCGTAAGGAATATTAAAATCACAAGTAAAGCTAATCTGTTCCATTGAAGCAAATAATAATTTCCGGTAAATATTTAGTTCCCTTTATCCTTCATTAGGAATTAGGACACAAAATAATTCTTAATATTTTTTTGAAGTAATTAATGAATTAAATGCTTTACTTGTTCTTCCACAATTGTTATCTAAAATTTTTGATCTTGGTATAATAAAACTCAAGAAAGACCGTTTAAGAGGGAACTATAATTGTTTCTTTTTTTTGTACTTTTCCATTTAAAAATCCTCAACCGATATTGCCCTGACATAACATAAAGGAAGACTTTTGTTTTCCGGTATCGAAACGAAATCAAATTAATAGAGTCCAATACATTTTCCAATAAAATTCGATGAGTCTATCTAGACAACACATACAATCTTGTGTAACTCTGACAACTTCTCTCTATTCTTATGTTATACATGATTCCGAGTGTCTACCCAAATTGACATTCTGTTCACCGCGCATGAATTCTTCAGTCGTATGGCTGAATGTGTCATGTATTCTGCAGTTTGTTCCAGATATATAAACTGTAGTAGATATATTTGCAGACATCATCTCAATGTTTGCGTACGCGCTTTTACTCGTACGTGACATGAGTGAGATGAGCCTTCACAAAGTAAACCGGTGCTTGCTCGTAGTTTGAACTAGTAATTTCCTTGTCTTATTAATACTATTATGGTATTGCTATCTCACAAACCTTCTGGCTATTTTTCCACGATTTCCTTTCAAGTTTCATGGTAGCACCTATAATATCGTGACCAGGGACTGAAAGCGGTTACGGTTAGAGGTTAAGATACCTCAAAAATATATCGGTACCGATTTAAAATAAAGGTCGAGCTATACCGATACCATAATAAATAAAGGTTGGGCTATATCGTTATTTAACCTATACACGATTTCGGTACTGAAAGCGGTTACGGTTAGAGGTTAAGATACCGCAAAAATATATCGGTACCGATTTAAAATAAAGGTTGAGCTATACCGATATCTTAAGTAAATAAAGGTTGGGCTATATCGTTATTTAACCTATACACGATTTCGGTACCGAAAAACATGCGAGAGGCCGCAGCGGGTGCGCGGCGCCAACGGAGTCGATTCGGGGAAACGGAGCTCGTCGAAACACGTTAGATTTATAACCTATTTTGTACAATTTGTTTGGTTTACTGTTTTTTACATAACTGTTAGTTTCTTGCAGACTGTGTGCCGGCCGGGTAATACGTTTTTATTTTGTCGACCGCGGATCGTACAACGTAATAAATATTTTCAAAACACTTCCTCGAAAACTGGTCCATAACGCACTACGATTAGGTACAACACACCATGCAATGTATTTCACACTCGTGCGTTTGTTCCATTTTCCCGCACGTGTGCGGGAATGAAAATTGCCACAGATAACTATACCTATACTTAGTCCAAATTGGTTCAATGCCTATAGTCTGAGGTCAGAGGTGAATGTTTTTTTTTTAATTTCGGCAAAGCACTACGCGTCTTTATGGCATAAATATTTTTTGAATATTCAAATTGTGTTTATAAATAGAATATCATAGATAAACATGATTATTAAAAATTAATAGTTACTTTTATACGTAAATTAACATTTATTTGTGTTCTAATTCAAAAATATAAAATTAATCAATTTTTTATATTAGGCTGTTTAACGGCTTCATACCTTTGCCTCTCCTTCAACCTGGCGAAAGCAAAGCGCGAAAAAAAAAACGAAAATTAAAATCATAATTTCTTCGTTCGTGACAAATATATTTTTCGTTAAGTATTTTATTTTATTTCTTCAAAAGTGTATTGAAAAACGTCGTTTGATACACGTCGACATTTGTTATTACAGTTCTCGGCTCAAAAACACTTATAATTCCGCCTCGAACGCAAAAAACAAACTTTCTCCACTTGTATCAAAATGTACTATTTATTTGTAGGTAACTATTAAAATGGGAAGAAGGCGAAAAAACGCAGTTTACGCATTTTTTCCATTCTCAAAGGAAAATAATGCCTCTACTTGCCTAGTGATCGGATGTTCAGCAGTTATAAAAGTAAGTACCTACCAACTTTCTTCGTTAACCTATTTTAAAATTATTAGGTAGTATTATAGGTAGGCTGTATGGAAACTGGGTTAGTACCAGTCAACTGCACATGATCGGTGGTAACACTGGTAAGTAGGTACCCACCACTGACGTGCTGACTGTAGGAACTTACTTTGATATATTACCTTCTTTTTCTTTTGTTTGCTTATTGGCACATTCACTGTGCAGTGCATTATATGATTATATCGTACATGTCAGATAACTTCAGGTAAGTAGGTACCTACACAATGTAGGTACGGAAATTGTTTTTGTTCGTTTCGTGTGTTCGTGAGGGCTGCTCGGCCAATCGGTACCTACCTAGGCTACAAAACATATACCTACCTACTCTAATGACTGGGTACCTACTTCACTCGTAGAGTCAAGTTTCTGAACTTATTACTACATTAAATTTTGTGTTGTTAACTTCGTACCATAAATATACCTCTTTACCTACCAAACCACACACGCCAACGTTCGAAAATTGTCAGTAGGTAGGTACAGACGCCAACACATAAAGCTACCCGAAACTGTCAAATTTTATACCCAATTAAGGGTAAGGCATACTGAATAAGTTGCCTAAGGAATTAGCCAATAAATTGGAAAACAAAAAGTCTCGTCAGATCAAAAAATATTGAAATTCTACTTCACCGTTGAAATGTATAAAATGGGGGAGGGGCATGCGTGTAGGCCCACTACCACTACCAGACTAATGTGAACGAGTAACTTAACTGATCGATAGCGCACATAATCTTGCAGTACTTACAAAGATTAAGCGTTATTGTTTTTGTATTAAATTTAGGAATGCATGTGGAAATAGTTTTAATTTTTTTATTGGTAGGTTAAGGTACCTAGGGAGATTAAATAAGCAACATTAGGTACAATTGGCTAACATAATAATCTAATGTTTTAATCACCTCGTAGGTTATGTAGGTACCTAACTTAGAGGAACCATAGGTACGCAAGCTTGTACAAACGCCAGCACAAAGTACTTATTTTAAACTTTATTACTATAGATTCTATAGTAAGTAATAAAGTTTATATATTCTATAGTATAGAAGGTTCAAGGTTAATTGGGAAAATTTGACAGTTTCGGGTAGCTTTATGTGTTGGCGTATGTACCTACCTACTGACAATTTTCGAACGTTGGCGTGTGTGGTTTGGTAGGTAAAGAGGTACATTTATGGTACGAAGTTAACAACACAAAATTTAATGTAGTAATAAGTACAGAAACTTTACTCTACGAGTGAAGTAGGTACCCAGTCATTAGCGTAGGTAGGTATATGTTTTGTAGCCTAGGTAGGTACCTATTGGCCGAGCAGCCCTCACGAACACACGAAACGAACAAAAACAATTTCCGTACCTACATTGTGTAGGTACCTACTTACCTGAAGTTATCTGACATGTACGATATAATCATATAATGTACTGCACAGTGAATGTGCCAATAAGCAAACAAAAGAAAAAGAAGGTAATATATCAAAGTAAGTTCCTACAGTCAGCACGTCAGTGGTGGGTACCTACTTACCAGTGTTACCACCGATCATGTGCAGTTGACTTGTACTAACCCAGTTTCCATACAGCCTACCTATAATACTACCTAATAATTTTAAAATAGGTTAACGAAGAAAGTTGGTAGGTACTTACTTTTATAACTGCTGAACATCCGATCACTAGGCAAGTAGAGGCATTATTTTCTTTTGAGAATGAAAAAATGCGTAAACTGCGTTTTTTCGCTTTCTTCCCATTTTAATATTTACCTACAAATAAATAGTACATTTTGATACAAGTGGAGTAAATTTGTTTTTTGCGTTCGAGGCGGAATTATAAGTGTTTTTGAGCCGAGAACTGTAATAACAAATGTCGACGTGTATCAAACAACGTTTTTCAATACACTTTTGAAGAAATAAAATAAAATACTTAACGAAAAATATATTTGTCACAAACGAAGAAATTATGATTTTAATTTTCGTTTTTTTTTCGCGCTTTGCTTTCGCCAGGTTGAAGGAGAGGAAAGGTATGAAGCCGTTAAACAGCCTAATATAAAAATTGATTAATTTTATATTTTTGAATTCAGAACACAAATAAATGTTAATTTACGTATAAAAGTAACTATTCGTTTTTAATAATCATGTTTATCTATGATATTCTATTTATAAACACAATTTGAATATTCAAAAAATATTTATGCCATAAAGACGCGTAGTGTTTTGCCGAAATTTAAAAAAAAAAATTCACCTCTGACCTCAGACTATAGGTATTGAACCAATTTGGACTAAGTATAGGTATAGTTATCTGTGGCAATTTTCATTCCCGCAAACGTGCGGGAAAATTGAAAAAACGCACGCGTGTGAAATATATTGCCTGTTGTAGGTACAACAGGCAATATATTTCACACGCGTACGTTTGGATCGTAGTGCGTTATAGACCAGTTTTCGAGGAAGTGTTTTGAAAATATTTATTACGTTGAACGATCCGCGGTCAACAAAATAAAAACGTATTACCCGGCCGGCACACAGTCTGCAAGAAATTAACAGTTATGTAAAAAACAATAAACCAAACAAATTGTACAAAAAAAAACTGAACTTAATAAAAAACCCACGAATATCCGCCGGGGGCTGCGATGAAATGAACTCCTTTTGCAGTTTTATAGTAACTTGAATAATTGGAGATTTTTAGCGCTATACTTACACCCTTAGGAGCTTATTTGTCAATCTGAGGTAGTCTCAGATTAGCAAGTCTATTTGTGGTGGTTCAAACTTCGTTTGTAATTCTGTTAGAATAAAGTTCTAATCAGCTTGCACTACAAAGCGGTTGTTACGTCAGTCACTGCGGCCGAATAGTGCGAAATGAGTGGTTTTTATTCTTTATAAAATCAAATTTTCATCTTTTGGAAAAAATAAAAAACATAAGACCTGCTTTATAGTTAGTTCAGTGAGTATGCAAAGTTTCATGATCTATTTTGAGAAAATTTTATGAAATCGTGTTTTCGCCAATTATAAGACCTAACATTAATTCTCAACTTTACCATATATTTATTTCAAAATTAATGCTGTGCTATTTTAGGCGTAACGGAGAATCATGCTAAGCCATTTGAGGTAGTATAGGCCCTTAATGGGCAGGCCGTGCCCCTACAGTGGCCCCACCTTTAGAAGTTGATGATTATACTTATTTTTATTTACGATGAAATTTAAAATAGTGATGGCAGCCCCCGACGGATATTCGTGGGTTTTTTAATAAGTTAGTTTTTTTTTTAATTATTTTATCCTTTTTCAATTAAGTACTTACGTCGTGGGTATTTCAAAATTTTTAATTTTGCTTTTTATTTTAAACTTTTTAGAGAGCATCAAAATCGGATTAGTAGTTTTGGAGAAAAATGAAAAACATGAATTTACACAAACAAACATCCTCTCACCCCAAACGCATATACCTACCGTCCCCGTTCCGTCGTGGGTAAAAATACTGGTATTCAACTGCATCCAATAAGACTGGAAGCCGACACCAAGTCGGGACAAGCTTTTATGAAAGCTTTTTGTTTTCATTTCCTAAAAGATTTATTTTCTTCTTGTCAGTGCATTTTTATAAAAGCTTATTTAATAAGATATTTTAAAAAGGTTTTTCAATTACTTAATAATTTTATAAATTTTTATTTTGGTCGTAATCATTAAATTCGTGATATTTAATTTGTTAGTTAATGTTGAGGAGTTCCATCGTGAGAAGACAATCCTGGCTGTAGGATCAGGTCATGATAGAAATCATGTTTATCTATCAAAAATATGAACGCGTCTACAATTGTTCGTATTCGTGCTATTTACCGTTGAGGAGTTCCCTCGCGAGAAGACAATCCTGGCTGTAGGATCAGGTCATAATAAAAAACATGTTTACTTATCTATCAAATATGAACGAGTCTACAAATCTTCGTATTCGTGCTATTTACCGTTGAGGACTTCCCTCGCGAGAAGACAATCCCGGCTGTAGAATCAGGTCATGATAGAAATCATGTTTATCTGTCAAATATGAACGAGTCTACAAATCTTCGTATTCGTGCTATTTACCGTTGAGGAGTTCCCTCGCGAGAAGACAATCCTGGCTGTAGGATCAGGTCATAATAAAAAACATGTTTATCTATCAAATATGAACGAGTCTACAAATCTTCGTATTCGTGCTATTTACCGTTGAGGACTTCCCTCGCGAGAAGACAATCCCGGCTGTAGAATCAGGTCATGATAGAAATCATGTTTATCTATCAAATATGAACGAGTCTACGAATCTTCGTATTCGTGCTATTTACCGTTGAGGAGTTCCCTCGCGAGAAGACAATCCTGGCTGTAGGATCAGGTCATGATAGAAATCAAGTTTATCTATCAAATAGAACGCGTCTACAAATTTTCGTATCCGTGCTATTTACCGTTAAGGAGTTCCCTCGTGAGAAGACAACTCGTGAGTTGTCACCGTAACACCTATCTAAGAATATGCACCAATAAAACCCAAACCCATAATTGAAAACTGCATCAAAATCGGACCAGTAGTTTTGAAGAAAAATGGCAACATGTATATGCACAAACAAACAAACATACAAACAAACAAACATCCTCTCACCCCAAACGTCTCCGTTCTGTCGTGGGTAATAATTGGTGATAAATCTAACGTGTTTCGACATGCTTCGTTTCCTAATACAAAATAAATAGCAATAGCTGCATTCGGGGCCTCTCAAAGTGAAGGACACAGTGGCTAGGCGGTGCGTCAAAGAAAACCCTTATTTATTAAGGTTTAGGTACTGCTACCGATACATTTATAAAGGTAAAGGTACTGCTACCGAAACATTTGTAAAGGTTATAGTACTTCTACCGAAATATACCGGTATGCATTTCCAACCTCAAAATTCCGTTACTGAAAAAAAAAACGGTATCGTAATATTTCGGTTACCATTAAATTTCGGTATGACGTCATACCGAAATTTAATGGTACCTTAATTTTTGGGTAATTCAGTCCCTGATCGTGACCCGTCACGATTATCTGCGTTTGTCTTCAAAACTCAAGTACAATTTGTATCGTAATTGAAACTATTAAAGCTACTAATTTGTTGCACATAGAGTAGGTACTTTTGAGATCTTGGCCTTAAAGTTTACAGTAAGAAAATTGATATTTAAAATGACAATTTTCTTATTTACTGCTTGCCTGCGTGCGTTCAGCATTTTCTCGTTTCAAAATATGCTGACAAGTAATTATATGCTCAAATTCCACAATGACGAGTGGTGTGAATAATACTTCTATCTTTACTTCTATCCTCCAAACGTATTTCTGTTCCATTTACTTTAACAGCTGGAGTTTATTCGGGTAACGTCGCAGAGACAAATGTGCTCAAGTTACAGCATCAATGTACCGCTGAATGCGTCTGTTTTTGAATGTTGATAAAATACTAAAAAACCCTAATAACGAAAGGGTCCGCCACAAAAACATTTCCTTCGAGATTTTAGATGTCCTTTTGTTACGTTTCCCTAAAGATTGAACGTTTTGTTTTGGTCTTTTTTCTCATTTTCTTGTATTTTCCGCAAAAACATTGGTAAGTTCCTGTTATTGTGTTTTAGTTAGGCAGCAGGAAATGATATAAAAATCTATCGCAAAAAAGATTTACAAGATATTGTTTGAGAAACAAGATGCTGATTTAGACACGAAGAAATAAACGAAACTATGTCAACGTTTCAATACAGGTAGCTACACAAAGCAGGCTGAATATCTTTATCTGTCAACGGTACGATCACAATTCTTGCAGCGTAATACCGGAACACGGTTCCGTAGATTCCAGTAACTGAAATCAAGTTTTCAAGCCGTCATACAAGTTTAAAAATATTTCACGGTAACAGCGCCACGGTGTCAACGGAATGCTGAAATATCATTGCGCACTCTTATTATTTCTCTTTTGAAGATTCATACTCTGTCTAAAATAAAATTCCAGGAATTGGACAGTGAAAAAACGCTAAGTGATATAAAGGGTGTAAAAAACCTCATAACGAAGTCAAAAGGCACGTTCTCCCCGTCATTGCGATCATTTTTTTGTTCTACACCATACTTGGGAACCTTCTAGTTGCGGAGATATTGGGGGTCAAAGATCCTACTTTTTGACAAGTTTTTTTTTTAATACAAGTTTTTATTGTAAGATTTTTTTTAAACACCTCCCCGACCCCGTACAATTCAATCCATCCATTAGCACAATGTTTTTTGAGTGCGTTACATTGAGTTCTACCACAAAACATGACTTTTCACCCCAAAAAAAAAAGTACATAGTTCCCCAGCAATATTTTTTGCGTAAAGTAATTTTGATGTACAGAATGCTTGGTTGACGGCTTCGTGATAAGTTTATCTACACCCTGTATGTATTATTGTATTAAAGAAAGCTTTGAATGATAAGTCGAAAAATATATAATACTAGCGGACGTAACGCGGTTTCACCTGCGTAGTTCCCGTTCCCGTGAGAATACGGGGATAAAATATAGCCTATGTTACTCAGTAAAGACGTGGCTTTCTAATGGTGAAAGAATTTTTGAAATCGGCGCAGTTGTTTTTGACTTTATTCTTTACAAACATACACACACACACAAAAATACAAATCTTTCCTCTTTATGATTAATATCATAAAGAGGAAAGATTTGTATTTTTGTGTGTGTGTAAATTGTGTCAATCAACACTAATGTGTTGATTAAAACTACCGGGATCAAAAGTATTCTATGTGTTAATTCAGGTTATAAACTACCTGTGTGCAAACTTTTATTTAAATTCGTTAAGTAGTTTTTGTGTGAAAGAGTAAAAAAACATCAATTCTCCTCTCAAATTTTCGCATTTATTAAATAATAATAATATTTTTTATAATATTAATATAAATCACTAATCAAGTGCCATTAAAACATTTAAATATTATTTTAATTTCCGAAACCTTTTAAAAACAGCGCGAGTCTCTTAAAAAATTGTACAAAAAATTATATAAGTTATGAAGTTACGTTGTCAGCAAGATCACCCCGTGGACATCTGCACCCCTAGCCAAGTTACAAACGTTTCGTATCGATTCTCTTTCTACAATCGTAAACGCCTCGGCGTAAGCAATTGTAGAAAGCGCTAAATTGGTAGCCAAGTTGACACGACTGAGTCGATAATGTCTGTAAAAAAAACCTACACTTTAGTCTATGGTGAGCGTTCCTACCAAAAAGTTTAGCGATCAACATTGTAGAAACGATAACATTCTTTTCTATCATTTTGAACGATATATAAACTTGTCTACGAATTTTCTATTCGTTTGTGTTGATCACGTGATTTAACGTTGAGATGATATCATTCCCATTCATTTGAATAGTTTTCTACTAGCGTTAACGATTGTAGATTGTTAACTTGGCTAGGGGTGCTGAACTACAACACGTTGCCAAATTAATTTGATACGAAAGTTGTAATTTCGATGGAAGCTTACAATGTTTAAAAAAAGAACCTGAAATGAGCCTTTTTATAAAATGAGACATTACTTTATGAAAATCCATGAAAATTAATGTTATGTGACATTTTTTGTTACTGTCAATTTACCGCGGGGACCCAAAAAAGATTGGTAATAATAACTTGTTTTCATTGTTCCAGGCTGGTTATGCTCGGCATTATTCTGCTCAGCATCGCAGAGCATGCGTACGCTCATGAGCAGCGCCTCAGGGAGCACCAGGGACCACAAACTTGCGGCGGACACTTGAAGGCTCCCGTGGGCACGATAACGACACCAAACTTCCCCAACCCTTTCCCCGTCCCGATAAAGTGTAAATGGATAATAGAACACGACATAGTGAATGGGACTATATCGATATACTTTACTCAGCAGTACACTACCAGTGGGTTGACGTTCACTGAGTATATGTATTATGACGAGACTTACAAGTTGGGCGAGAGGAGAGCGCTCACCGTCACCGACGAGAACATCACCAGGATCAAATGGCTTCAGGTATGTGACTGTTTAATAATAATACTGTTGATGAAATTTAGCTTCCTGAGACTGTTGTATTTGTTCATGTGTGCTCCTTACCTAATATTGACATTAAATATTTATACCCATCTTATTTGTCGGTTCCCAGAATGACTTCTGTGAGAAATATAAAATATCACACTTAATTCACTTAATAGAACCATCATATTATGATCTTTTTCGTGCTATCATCATACACAATTTTAATTGCTATTTTAAATGCTCGAAGAGTTATTCTGTGAACCAAATTCTAAAGTCATTTTAAAATTCTCCAGATAATCTTACTCCCAATATAATTCGTTGATTAAGAAAGGAAATGCACATTTATATCTATAAAAAATCGTGTGAAGAGGAAGTATCTACGTAAGACAAGTAGCCGTAGAATTTCCAATGGCGCAGAAAATTGTGCACGTTATTGCCTTGAACGGCTCACTGTGTGAAGAAGGATAGTAATGTGCTTCATTACTGTAATTATTCAACGTAACGAGGTTGTCGTCGACTGTACCGCGGCTGCGATGTGAAAATAATGTTGTTGACTTTTTATACGCTTACAGCGAAAATCACACTGAAGAAGGGTTTATTTTTTCCTTGTTTTCGTGGGAGATAATTATGTTGTACCCCATCTTTTCAGTGATAACCTTTTGATAACGTCTTAAATCGATGAACACCAGCTGGACGCACGAAAAAGTGTCACACCGTTACGATCCGGCGATCAACGCCCAACCCTAACCTATGGACCTAGAAAACTGAAATTTTGCACAGTGGTTTCCTTTATAATGTAGACAAGGAAGAAGGAAGGATTTTTTGAAATTCAACTCCACCTCCACCACTTCCTAGGGAAGTTAAATAGGGGATGAAAGTTTGTATGAAAGTCCGTCAGTTTTAAAGTTAGGATCTTAAAATTTAGTGTTTAGGCTGTCGATTAAAAATTAATTTATACGTATCTCAGCGGTTTTGATAATTGAACCCCCAAAGTATTAAAAAAGGGGTAAAAGGGGATGACATGTTGTTTTTTAAGTTAAAATCACTAATATCATGAAAAATTACGTTGTCACGTAAAATTATATCGTCCGTTAACCGACTTTACAAACAACCATTTTTTTAAATAACTTAACTATACACTTGCATTTTAAACGGTTAATAGTAGTATTACGGAAACATACAATCAAACATTAAACACTTCTAAACTGAACTTAACACTTTATTTACATCGTAAAAAATTAGACATTTTAAAACGTTCTAGGAACACTGTAACATATTTATTAAGTTTCAGTTGGACGTTCCTGAGTAAAAAATGGTGTCTCGAGCTTGCGGACATCAAAGAGCCGAGGTGGCTCGCTTCCACGAAGCCGGAACAAATATCTCAGTCTTGTTGTTCGGGTAAACTATAGTTTACCTAAGTTTGTACCTTTAGACACCTTTCTTTATTTAAACAGTACTCAACGTGGTCATACCTGTTCTTTTTTAGAAATCGACTTCCAAAAGGAGGAGGTTATCAATTCAAAAAATTTTTTGTATGTTTGTTCAGCGATATCTTCGCCAATGGGGACTACCGCGCATAAATTCGCCGCTAGAGGGCGTTCGTGTAGAGTAAGGTCTTCCGAAATGTCAGACGTCATACAGTGTTTGCGCGTTGCGTGCTTTTTTATCACGTATTCTTAGTATTACTCACGATTGTGTTCTAAACTGAGCCATTCCTGATTAATTATGACTTGAAGATTTTAAGTAGCAACCTATGATCTTATTTGTTAGTACTTGGAGGTAAAATGATTTTTAAATGTTTCATGATTGCGAAGAATATTTTTAAAAGTATATCTGAAGTTTACACTATGGTGTTATACGTAATAAAATATACTTTTTATGACGTTATTGGTACTTTAAAGTATATAATAGAATTATTGACAAGACCTTACTCGACAGTGGTGCCATCTGCTGAGCTCAAAAACGGTAGCTCCCATTGTGAACCGATTTTGATGGTTCTTTTTTTGTTTGGATGAATATTATTTTACGGTGGTACCGTTTAAGTTTAGTGAAGATCTGATGCTGATTTTCAGAGATATACAAGGGAACTCTTCAATAATAGACTGAAGATGATATTTTATGAGAACAATAAATATCTAAGCGATTGCAGCAATCACGACCAATTTACCGTCTATTATATTGAAGAGTTCCCTAAAAATGGAAAAAATAAAAAAACTTTTTTGCAAAAAATAAAAACGACTTCAAAAATACAAAAAAAAAATAAAAATAACTTTAGCTTCAGAAGTCGGTGACTTGTTTGTTCGATCCATTTTTTTTTGCTACCGACTTCTGAAGCTAAAGTTTTTTTTTGTTGTGTATATGTTCAGCCTTTTTTTCGCCAATTGTGAACCGATTTCGATGATTCTTTTTTTGTTTGGAAGAAAATTACTTCGCACTTTCCCCAGGTTGGGCATAGTGTTATTGGGTTTTTCCATCAGGAACTTATAAGTAGTAGCCACGGAATCTGGATTTGTGCCCGGTTGATAGCAATAGGCTCGCCCCCTATTACACGGAGGTTCTCTATTGTATTACCTAACTTTTTTTTCATAATTTAAAGTGCCTTAAGTAACTTTTTTTGTCCCAATTATCATTTGTCCGAATGATCACTTACCCGAACTTAATATCAGATAATATCACATGCCATAAAATTGAAATCCCTAAATACAATATGCCTTAAACCCGTTTGTCATAAATATTACAATCAATAATATACAAAAGACTTAAAAGCGTTTTCAATAATAGTTATAAATCCTGAATTAAAAAAAAATATTTAATGTTTTGATCTTAATTATATTTTTAAAACAAACACAGAACATTGTTATTTTAATTGTGTCTGTAATTACGGGTAACTACAGGTATTACTTAGCTTTTGCTATGCTATGAACTTCTCTCAACACAACACATTTTTATACAAAATTGCTCTTATGGAATTTGTAAGAATTAAAAAGTAGAACCATCATATCGCAGAAAGTTCACAGTTAGAATCTTCTTTTAGCATAAATTTCATATCGGTAGTCACTAAAAGGCAGAAAATCAATCAATCAAACCGTCAATCAATATAAATAAAACAGTTGAGTATGAACATAATTATGTGGATTTTATTTTTGTAATAAGTATGCAAACAAACATACACCATGCATTCAGCAAGCATGCAGCAAGCATGCAGCAAGCATTCAGCAAGCATGCAGCAAGCATGCAATAAGCTTGCAGCAACCATGCAGCAAGCATGCAGCATGCAAGCACGCATACAGTATGCAAGCAAGCCTGCAAGCGAGCAAGCAACATGCAGCAAGCATGGTTTCTGTCACGACTTCGGCGCTGCGGGCTCCGGCGGTCCCACGCAAGCTTATCGTCGTAGATGTGTTTAACGCTCACCACCGCAGCCTTGGGCTTGCTGGCCAGCTTCGCCAGCCAGCCTCAGCAGCGGCAGCAAGTGTTACAACCACCTGCTCCTCAACTCGCGGGCCGCCTCGCCCCTCCACGCTTACGTGATTTTAAATTACACTCTACAAGACAAGACTGCGTGAGGTCGGATTTACAGCGATTTGTTTCTGTCACTAAAACCTAATTTTTAGCAAATATTTTAGGACCAAAAAAATTATTATACTTATATGAACATTCGGAATAATACAGATTAAATAATAAAATACTTAGGACATTTGACTTTATGACATGTGAAATTAGAAGATTCAATTATTATAGTATTCGATATTATGTCAGAACAGTTTTAGAAATAAAGATAATTATGTAAAACAAAATTTCGGGATTTTGAGCATTATGGTTACTGAAGTTTATAGCGAACGTTTTATGGATAATGATTTTCGGACAAAAATGTTTAGGAGCATTAAGGGAGTACTTTACACGGAACTTCAAAAAAAAACAAAACTGGTGGAAGTACTATTAGGAACACCTCCGCCTAACCCTTGAGGGATTACAGGTGTGATGTTATGTTATCGAATAAGATAGTGTGGTATGTAGTGCATTTGGAGTTCTTTTATTCAATTTTCGCGTTGATACAAAGTGTGGATGTGATTTAAATTAAAGCTATAGTGTCATGAACTAATGACTGTTGTTTGGCAAGACGCAATTTAATTGGCTCTTCACACATATTCGTGTAACCGCAAAATTAAATATATTTCTGTAATTAATGATTGTGAAACATTTGTACCTAATTCCATTGATCTAAACCATTTGAAATATATCGGCACGCTTGATGCAGTTCATGAGTGGTTATTATCACCAGTTTTGAGTATTATTTCAATCATTTCATTTTAGAAGGTTGGTTCGTTATTCCATTATACTGCAACTCACAAATAAAATAAACATGATAATCAGAATAGCGTCCGGTAATATCACGAGTTCCGTTCAACATAGAGGAAAACATTGCTCTTACTAATTACTGTAGAGAAATGCGCACAGCAATAGTAATTTCCTGTTAAACAAGAGTAGACTGAGAAAGACAACAGAGGAACGAATGTCGTATGTGAGCCCGCCGAAACGGACGACGATTTCAATTCATTTCTATACGTAAATCTGTTTCAGTTAGACAGAGGCAAATATTTCTCTCTGATAAATGTGGAGTTGTAGACGTCATAAATATTATTTGAATTTCGAATTGCGCGCCAATCCACAGATAATTAAATCTGAAAATGCTGGTTTCAGAATATCCAATTACATAGGTATATACAATGGTATTCTATTTAACAGATATGTTGTGAGCGCGCAATTGTGAAGACTCGAAATGGGCCAATTGGGTCGTTTTGCCTTTATTCTGCGTGTGTATCTGTTTATTAGAATATCATTAGGTTAATCCTATTATTAAACAAATTCAGCAAAATACAAGTTAGAAGTTCAAACGAAAAACTTTAATTAGACTTATTCTGAACTGTAAACTTATTACTTTGCTTCAGTTTGCATATTTCATAAAAAGGTCAATCATCAATTTGACGAAAATACACGCTTTGGACGTGGAGTTGCGGACACCTGCCCGTTATACAATCTGTTTGCACTTTAGAATTTAATTATTAATGCAACTATACTTTAAACATGCAGGAAGTGCAATTTTAATGCCACATGAATTTGATGCCTTTATAGTTTTTAGGTCAATACGGGAATAAATTCTGGAAGAAATCTGGTTATTACAAGCAACTGGACCTATCACTGCATCGTACACACATCAAAAAACTTTTGGGATCATTTTGAAAAATCGAAATCTTTTTTGTTGTTGTTATAAAAATTAAAAGATTGTTTTATTTTTAATTTCAAATAGGGTATTTCTATTTTAAGATAACACACAACAAATATTTTTTTTTATAAAGTTCAATTTTAAAAATTATATCTGCCATTGCTAGTGATCACAAACATTTTTTGATGTGTGTATGATATTTGATACATGACAGACATGTATTTTTCCCCTCCGCGGGGCATCTAATGGCCTGCATGCAATAATATTTTACTAGAATATCATTGCCTGCATGTGTATGTGTTTGCGGGCGGGGGGGACGCAGTACTGCATCCTCCATCGAAGTCTGAAATTATTTGCAGAATAAAAGTAAATATTTAACATATTATTTAATGTTTCCGCAAAGTAACGCTTGATTCCATAACTAAAAGAAATTTTTCTTTTATTACCAGCTCAACCAAAATACAAACAGCTTAACTTATTCAAAAATTCATCCGCATTTACACGGTTTTCCACACATGACGCTGAAATCCGAAACCCATCAAGTGCAACTGAAATGAAATAGGCTGGGAGCTCACTGAGCGTTGGCGTAACGCTATTGAAAAACATCGACGCGGAACACGGTCAGGTTGAAGCCAAATCAAATATTAACCGTGGGAAGGTCCTGGTGTGTCGCATCATGCATGTTGGACTGCAAACGCAATTGACAACACCTAATTTGTTAAAATTGATGCTATTTAAGCAGTTTTTTAAGAAAAGCTATTTGTTCTAGCACATCAAAAAAATAAATACGTTAATATTCATCATATTTCAAAGACCTTGGGCGGACTCGATACATAACTGGACGAAATCGGCTCGATAGAAAATAATTGCAAAGATTGGTCTTAAAATCATCATTAACTTTTTTGACGTATGGGTCTACAATTAAAAACATGAAGTCAACATATTCATACCTAAACCGTTAACGAGTAATATTTCACAAATAATCCACACTTTTTTATTTCAATATTTATTCATTATTTTCTCCTAAAACCTGGCCGCCCAGTTATAGTGACGTCTCGTTTACTCCCATACAAATAGACAATGTGCGCGATTTTGGTGTTGACAGCGCCTTAAACCATCAATTTTATTGGCGTTCATTATTACGGATCCATTTTGAATATGTAAAATAATTAATTGATAGGAACGGTTGAGTTCTGTAGTGCCCTTGAAAAGCAATATCAGTTAATTTATAGTTGTCACATGTTGTTCTACTCGTCGGAATTTTATTGATAGATTGATTGCCTTTGCTGACGTCAGTAGCATAGAAATTGAAGTTGCTTTAATGCATTTCTCGCCACAAATGATCGACAAGAATTTTTACTATAAAATCATGGTGGCATAATAATTGTTGTTAGACAATTTTTCTTTATAAGTATTAATTACCCTTAGCATACACAGTTTTTATTATTTTTGTTAACAACAAGCTTCGTGTCTCAGAGACGTGACGGGAATAGTAACCACCTCTCACAGACTCACATCATTCATTGATACGAATATAGCTTTGTGCATTGTGTTCTGTGTATTTGTTCTTTCTTGGCTACAAACATTGAGGGGATCTAACTTTTGTAATGTTATACTGTTGACTATCTTGAATAATACTAGCAGCACATCTTGTCACAGTTTATTGAAATCAAAATCTGACCCTTACTGAACAAACAAATCTTTCCTTTTTATAACATTAGTGCAGACAACATAAACGAGTGACTTAACGTAGCCCACGTTAAGTCACTCGTTTATGTTGTCTGCACTAATGTTATAAAGAGGAAAGATTTGTTTTTTTGTGTATGTTTGTAATGAATAAACTCAAAAACGAATGCGCCGATTTCAAAAATTCTTTCACCATTAGAAAGCTACATTCACCTTGTGTAACATAGGCTATATTTTATCCCCGTACTCCCTCGGGAACGGGAACTACGCAGGTAAAACCGCGTGAAGTCCGCTAGTTTATTATAAGTGAGACAGGCTCATACATAGGAATCTGTGACATAGGTACGCATGTAAGTAACAGCTACGCGCCAACCGCTTGACTAATTGCTTCCATTCGAAACGCTTCTACTGCATAGTTCACCTGTACGTGACGTTATTTGTAACAAGCGAATGTGGGAAAAGTTACAAACTTTGTGGCCTAGTCAGTCGGTTTGCTGTTAGAGGCTGAGGAAATGAGTACCAAAACAATTTTTCAGACTTTTTTTTTAGTAAAGTAAAAGCTAAAGTGTAACTTTTAGTATACCTACCTACTCAGGTCTGGATTGGAAAAAGGGTTTATGCAAAATTATGTTTTTAGTGGTAATTCGATCAGACATCGTCGTTGATCTAAGGAACGTAGAAACGGGTTAATTGATCACACTAATATTTTTTGCGTAATCAATTGTCAGCCTGACCTAGATATTAGGTACTTACCATCAATTTCATTCTCATCGTGTCCTACCATCCTGACATTCAATTAGCCAGCTAAATGGAACAAACTGAATGCAGGTAGAGATTGTGATGTAAAAGCACACAAGTGTCTGTGGTCAACTACCCGATTGTCTAGCGAGAGTCCTGCGAACATTCCCCATTTTAGGGAAACTGGTTCAAGTTAAATTGCCCTTGCCATAGTTTGAATAGATATAGATGGTTAGGCACACCAATATTCAGTTAGCACTAGGCAGTTTGTGAGTGGGGTTCTACTCACAACGTTCGCCGCGCAACTCCACAAAACGGCAAAAGTTTCGATTGGTTGGCGTTATTGGCTTTTTTTTGTTGATAACTAAACTGATATTACTAAATAAATAAATATCGCTGGACATTACACACAGCGCCATCTAGTGCCACACTAAGCAACGAGGCTTGTGTCGTGGACACCAGATAGTTGATATACTACATAGATACTTTTTGTTTGTAAATACATACTTAAACATATAAACATCCATGACTCTGAAACAAATGTCCATGCTCATCACACAAACATTTGCTCCGACCGGGATTCGAACCCCGGGTTCGAATCCCGGTCGGTGGACCCTAAGAACGTAAGGCAGCCTCACTACCCTAACTAAAGCAGGCCTGTATCACTCCGCGTGTAGGTATTAAAAACATACCTACAGGCGGCAGCCACTGCGCAAGGGCCAATCTAGTAGGCTGCCCCAAGCGAAACAAGACACGCGCGCGCGCTATTTGTTCGACCACGTTCAACTTTCTCGATAATTGCAAGATGGACACAAAACGAAAAAAAGCAAAAAGATACTGTGCAGTATTTAATTGTTTAAATACGGATCGTGATCGAAATTTAACTTTTTTTTGGTTGCCTAAAGACGCTGACAGGTAAAATCTACTTTGATTGGATTACATTATGTTCCTATTTGAAATGAAATTAATTCAAACTACAAACCCTTTCTCCCCTTGTTGAACAAAGTACTATTCCAATACCCTAAAAGTATTTAAAAGTACAATAAAAAGACATTTTAGTCGTTTCATTCGAGTTGCATTTCATTTGTCGTATTCATTTACGAACTTAGACTAAGAGCCCAACGCAAAATATTTACGGTGATACTGGGTGATACCTATGGAATTCTTTTCAACTTAAAGGAAGTTTGTGAATCCACACTACATGGCGTAAGTTGTTTCTCGAAGTAAGCAACCCTAGTCCGCGGCTCTTTCAATACGTATAACCACGTATAACTTATTATGAACCATAGTCCAGTGAATTAAGGCCCATATACCCTCAAAAAAAATTTGGTAGGTATGTAAATGAACACGTGCTCGACTGGAAAGCGAGCTGGGGGTCTAAAACGGCCGCTTTAGCAGAATCGTTTTGTGAATCACGTTAAAAATATAAAATTCCTAAAATGGACTTTATGATTATTAGCATGAGTCAAAGTCCATTTTAAGAATTTTAATTTTTTAACGTGATTCATCCTAAGATTCTGCGTAGATTCTGTTAAAGCGGCCATTTTAGACCCGCAGAATTAAATCATATTGTTTACTAGCTGTTGCCCGCGGCTTCGCCCGCGTGCAGTTCGGTAACTGTCCCGCTGAATCATACTAAAGGGATAAAATAATAGTGTCCTACATGATAATTTAGGTTATAAACTATTTATGTGCCAAATTTCATAATCATCGCAATTTATTATTATCATCACAATCACCATCACTATCACAACACAACTACCGTCATTATCACAATCATTATCACAATCACCATCACTATCGCAGTCACCATCATTATCACAATCACCATTACAATCACCATCACTATCACAACCACTATCATTATCACAATCACCATCACTATCGCAGTCACCATCATTATCACAATCACCATTACAATCACCATCACTATCACAACCACCATCATTATCACAATCATCATCGCAATCATCATCACAATTATCATCACAATCACCATCACAATCCCCATCACCGTCGCTATCACCATCACAATCAACGTCACTATCACAAGCACCATCACCATCACAATAACCATTAAAATCACTATCACAATCACCATCATCGTTATCACAATCATTATCATCGTAATCACAATCACCATCACTATCACAATCACCATCACCAACACCATCTAATCACCATCACAATCACCATCACAATCACCATCACAATCACCATCACAATCACCATCACAATCACCATCACAATCACCATCACAATCACCATCACAATCACCATCACAATCACCATCACAATCACCATCACAATCACCATCACAATCACCATCACAATCACCATCACAATCACCATCACAATCACCATCACAATCACCATCACAATCACCATCACAATCACAATCACCATCACAATCACCATCACAATCACCATCACAATCACCATCACAATCACCATCACAATCACCATCACAATCACCATCACAATCACAATCACCATCACAATCACAATCACCATCACAATCACCATCACAATCACCATCACAATCACCATCACAATCACCATCACAATCACCTTCACAATCACCATCACAATCACCATCACAATCACCATCAAAATCACCATCACAATCTCGATCACAATCACTATCAGCATTTTAACAATCATTATCATCGTAATCACAATCATCATCATCACAATCCCCATCCTCGTCATCACAATCATTATCATCGTAATCTCAATCATTCTTATCTTAATCACAAACATTATGATCACAATCGCCATCACTATCACAACCACAATCATTATCACAATCACCATCACTATCACTATAACAATCCCCATCACTATCACTATCACTATCACAATCACCATCACAATCGCCGTCACATCACCATTACAATCACCATCACAATCACAATCACTATCGCAATCATTATCGACGTAATCACAATCACCTTCATCTTTATCACCATCACTGTCACAATCACAATCACCATCGCTATCACCATCACAATCACCGTCAGTATTACAACCACCATCAAAATCACTATCACAATCACCATCATCGTAATCACAATCATTATCATCGTTATTAAAATCACAATCTCCATCAATATCACAATGACAATCACCATCACAATCACTATCACCATCACAATCACCATCACAATCATCATCACAATCACAATCACTATCATCATTTTAACAATCATTATCATCGTAATCACAACCACTATCATCGTAATCACAATCATTATCATCGTAATCGCAATCATCACAATAAATCAACAATAACCCTCTAAACAAGTTGAATCCGCTATCTTCTGGATCTCAAAATAAATGCCATTTTCAACATCAGCACCCCTGATAATCTCGGTTTCGACACCCATATTGATTTTTAGACATTTCAAAACCATCGCACCCCAATAGGGAATGGTGGTAATTCAGGTCCGCCACATTAAATCTTAAAATCGTTGTTTTTGTAATACACACGACCCAATTCACCACACAAACAATACCTATGTTGAATTTCAGGCTTTGTTACCCCATTTCCCCTTTAGGGGTTGAATTCTGAAAAAACCTGAAACACAAATGTTAACTCATTTATCGATAGGAGTACTCCTGTTAAGTTTCGAATAAAGTAGTCTAACTGATCTTATTTCCCCATTAATTTTTTGGACCCCCGTTTCAACCCCTTAGGGAATGAATTTTGCAAAATCCTTTTTTAATGCACCCCTAGACCACATAAGGAACCAATGTGCCAAATTTGAAAGCTCTAGACTCAGCGGTTTGGTCTGTGCATTGATTTTTATACTTTGCCACCCCATTTCCCCCTCTTAGGGGTTGAATTCTGAAAAATCCTTAAATCCGTTTCTACTCATTTATCAACAGGAGCACTCCTGTAAAGTTTCGAATAAAATAGACTAACCAATCTTGTTTCCCCATACAAACTTTGGAGCCCCGTTTAACCCCCTTAGGGGGTGAATTTTGAAAAATCCTTTCTTAGTGCACCTCTAGACCACATAAGAAACCTACTTGCCAAATTTGGAATCTGTGGACCCAGCAGTTTGGGCTGTGCGTTGATAGATGAGTCAGTCAGTCAGTCAGTCAGTCAGTCAGTTTCTTCTTTTATATATTTAGATCAGATTAAGTACATATTTCTTTGAAAACCATTGCTTCTGTAACGCTAGTTACTAGTTATTATTCTGTGACTAAAGTAACAAATTATAAATTAGTCGATCGTTCAATGACTCAAGTTTTTCTCACGTAAATTAATCTCTTTGGTTAGTTAGACAGTACTATAGGTCAGTTAGGTACAGATTAGCTCTCAACTAACATTAAAAGCTTTTAAATTTTATTTTCGTACTAGAAAACGAATGAGTAGGTACACACATGTGTGCTTTTACGTCTCGAACTCTTGATCGTAGGTACATGCAAATGGTCTGCCCTTATACCGTCGGATAAAATCTTAGCGTTATTACCTACACAAAAAGTGTATACAAACAAAACTCAGAAAACATAGCCTGATGACAATGGAGTCAAGTACAACACCGTTGTGGAAATAGTAGATTGTATGACAAGGGAGCAAAATAGTATTTTTACGGCGAGGGCGCTATTTTGATTCCAGAGCGAAGCGAAGGATTCTAGAATAGAATCCCGAGCATAGCGAGGGATTCTAAAATAGAATCCTGAGCGTAGCGAGGGATTCAAAGTACATCGCCTGAGGGAAAAATATGTTTGCTCTCGAGTCATATACTCTACTTTTCATCTCGTTCTATGAGAAAATAAATAAGAGACACTTTTAAGTAATTAATTAATAAGTTTAATTAAAAAAATAACATGAATGTAACAAAGGTCAATTACAAATTTATATTTATACAGGTCGCGGCACGAAAGTCTAGCGGTGAACGAAACGTGGAGGGGACACCTGCGCATGTTATACGACTGGAGAGCCAATCGGCGCAACGCACCCCCCAAGACATTCTTATTTTTTACTTCTGCGCAATAACGGTCATCGCTAGACTTTCGTGCCGCGACCTGTATCTAATACACTGGCGAAATTTTGAAAATTTATTGTCACTGTGTGTGGTTTGTTTGGGATTGATATAGTTGTGGATTTATTTATACAGATGACATTTTTATCACTTTCAAAATAAAATGGGTATAATAGGTGAACGGAGTAGAAGCAAATGCCACACTTAGTTTTTTTTTTTTATTCGAAATTAAAAAAAAAAATGTTTTTTCGTTTGATTTGAAATTCGATATTTTACATTTTTTGTTTTGTAATTTATCTTTCTTTGTTCTAATATGAAAAGTTTACTTGAAATTTGTAGCGATTTTTGATGATGGATCAATTCTTTTCTAAACTGTGGAAAAAAGAAAAACAAAACTAGGTATGCCATAAGCTTCTACTCCGTTCACCTAATATACCCATTTTTTTTGTAAAGTGATAAAAAAGTCATCCAGTATTTTGAGTGTTTGTAATCTCAGTATCTGACTGGTGCTCAGGAAAAGGTTCCTTTGATGTAGAAGAGCGCGGTGACAACGGCATGGGCGAACTATCTGCAACTCTTAATTTAATATTTTCTACAATGCGGGTGCTGACCCCCGCACCGTATAACAAACACTTACCTACAGCCAGTAATTTATACAATTTTCGTTCGATTTCAATGAACGATTCATGTTCCAAATTCAAATCTCATTACTGCCCGCTAAAAAGTCTAGTGGAGAAAAGAGCTACTTTGCTCCCGCTAAAAGGGGAACAAAGCGACACTTTTCGAATAGAAGGGATGAAATAGTAGATTGTATGACAAGGGAGCAAAATAGTATTTTTACGGCGAGGGCGCTATTTTGATTCCAGAGCGCAGCGAAGGATTCTAGAATAGAATCCCGAGCATAGCGAGGGATTCTAAAATAGAATCCTGAGCGTAGCGAGGGATTCAAAGTACATCGCCTGAGGGAAAAATATGTTTGCTCTCGAGTCATATACTCTACTTTTCATCTCGTTCTATGAGAAAATAAATAAGAGACACTTTTAAGTAATTAATGAATAAGTTTAATTAAAAAAACTACATGAATGTAAAAAAGGTCAATTACAAATTTATATTTATATCTTATACACTGGCGAAATTTTGAAAATTTATTGTCACTGTTGTATTTTGTTTGGGATTGATATAGTTGTGTATTTTTTGTACAGAATGACATTTTTATCACTTTCAAAATAAAATGGGTATAATAGGTGAACGGAGTAGAAGCAAATACCACACTTAGTTTTTTTTTTTAACTCCAAATTAAAAAAAAAAAATATCGTTTGATGTGAAATTCGATATTTTACATTTTTTGTTTTTTATTTTCTCTTTCTTTGTTCTAATTTGAAAAGTTTACTTGAAATTTGTAGCGTTTTTTGATGATGGATCAATTATTTTCTAAACTGTGGAAAAAGAAAAACAAAACTGGGTATGCCTTAAGCTTCTACTCCATTCACCGAATATACCCATTTTTTTTTGGAAAGTGATAAAAAAGTCATCCAGTATTTTGAGTGTTTGTAATCTCAGTATCTGGCTGGTGCTCAGGAAAAGGTTCCTTTGATGTAGAAGAGCGCGGTGACAACGGTATGGGCGAACTATCTGCAACTTTTCTACAATGCGGGTGCTGACCCCCGCACCGTACAACAAACACTTGCAGCCAGTAATTTATACAATTTTCGTTCGATTCAATGAACGATTCATGTTCCAAATTCAAATCTCATTACTGCCCGCTAAAAAGTCTAGTGGAGAAAAGAGCTACTTTGCTCCCGCTAAATGGGGAACAAAACGACACTTTTCGAATAGAAGGGATGAAAACGAATGTCCAGGTTTAACTAATAGCTCAATGGGTTTAGCTGCTTTTTGTTGTGTTCGTTCACGGCTTTGAATATCGGCTGATGGTTGCTCGCACTTAGTATTACCTCCATTGTTTGTTCAGATTTCACCTGAATATTTTATTTATCACTGGCTTTTGCAGATTACTGAGTATTTTCAGTACTGTAAAAGTAATAATATTTTGCGGTTGAAATTTTCTTTCTTTGAAATTAAACAGAGAATATAGGTAAGCAAATTCCTGAAACCCAATTACTCTTTCCTAGTATTTCTTTTTTTGTCTCAAACGAAGACCATCTAGGAACGAGAACAGACCGCTAAAATATCTTCCAAATTAAATTAACCCTGAAATACGAGAACGATTTTTCTCCGAATTCTTGTTTCCCAGGAAACAACAATTGCTTAGCTATCCGTATTACTTTTTTGTGTTGTTGCGTGTGACAGGGTTCGAGCGGCCGAAACCTTCGTCAGTTGACCGCGCATGGAGCTGACAGTTAGCGAAAAATTCCCGCTAACAAACTTAAGGCCGTCTACGCCAAGCAAAGTAGGTATTTAACGCTACCACCCTTTACGCGAAACGAGTCGTGCACACGCGTCGCCGACTTGAACCCAAAGCTGAGCGAAGTGTCACAGTATAGGTAAGCGTGTCGTGTAGGCAGTAGGTCAACTTATTTTATTAATTTGTCAGCTTGATTTATTATAATAGGTAGTAATTGCGAAAAGCTAACATTTAAATGTAATAAATTAATTTGAATAGATATTGTAAATGCAAATTGCTGCAAGTCGTAATTTATTCAATTATTTGTGTACCAGACGGGTGGAGTCGTGTTTGGAAATTCAAAAACTAGTAGTAGTGCTCTAAAATACTCAATGAACAAAAAAACAAACGCACTAGTCGCACTACGATGTTTAAAGGTTCCCCTCGATTTCTCTGAGATGCCATCATCAGATCCCAGTTTCATGGTCATGGTACTACTCTTGGAATATCTTCTTTCCAACAAAAAAAGAATTATCTAAATCGGTTCATAAACGACGAAGTTATCCTACGGTCAAATTGTGAAACCTCCTCCTTTTTTTAAGTCGGTTAAAAAAGACTGTACTGTTATAATTACACTACGTTCTTTAAATAAATCGTTCGATAAATCGACGGAACAGCCGTGCGCCAGCAAAAGGGACATAGGTCCTACCTCGTCAAGGCCTGGCGGGCGACTGAATCCACGTGCGCAAGCCGTTTTCTTATATAATAATTTATTATTAAAAGGATTAAATTGTTTTGAAAAAATTAACCACAAATAATTGTTCTATATGTTATTAACTTTGCTTAGATATTTTTTTTGGAAGTAAAACTTTCATATTCTCCAAGTAAAATAAGAAAAACATAAAAAAATATTCGAATTAGGCTCCTGTTCGGATTTTTTTTTCATCGAGTGAAGTTTTTGATATCATGTTTTGAACCACAAATTATCTTAGTAAATATAGTCAACTATAATATCTATTTTTTTTGGCTTTAAAAAATCATTATTTCTTTGTTTACTATTGAATCAAAGTTATGTAAAATTGGGAAAATTGGGACTACCAGCCCTTAAAATGTTTGAAGTTTCTTGATACGGAAATGTCAGCAAAATTGATGATATACCTAATTACTAGAAGTTAGGTACCTAGATGATCAATGTTGAACTTTTGCATTTTTTTGTTTTTTATTACCGCACACGGTACCGTACCGCGGTACGACGTCGTGACGTCACACGGTGGCGGCGGGCGGCGCCGTGATGTTGTGTCCAGGCCCTAACATTGAATGTTATGTCAAAAAATAAAATAAAATAAATTGTAGTTGGTAACATAAATGTTGTTATTTTAATTGTGTCTGTAATTGCGGGTATTGAAGTGTTAATGCTGTGTAGACTTGGATGTTCTAAGATCTAAGTTAATACAATTGAATGCAAAATGCAACTTATAAAATCTTATTCATACGGTCATTTGAATTCGACCCACTTGCGAGTAAATAAAACAAACAAGTCGCAGGTGTCCAGGTGAGTTGTATGCATAATATAATAATTTGTAATGCTGCATGAATTTGTTTTGTCATTCATAGTTTTTAGGTCAATACGGACATTCTGGAAGTCATCTGGTTATTACAAGCAACTGAACCTATCACTGCATCGTATGAAATGCGTAGGCTGACCATGTCGTACCCATACTTTTGTTTAACTTTGCTTTATCTAAGACATAAGGCACATTATCGCTTGACCTCTCCTGTAACTTTTGTCGATAAAAAGTAACAACGTTAAATTATGTTGCCATGTTTTGTAACCCCTTTTCGGTTAAAGTTTTTGGGGAAAAAGGATTGTCCGGTTAATCCGAGAGCGACCTCTGACTGTTCATATGTGGCGCTTTTTATTGTAAGCACAATGTTTGCTGGAAGGGATCGGATTAGATAAATTGTATGTTTTTATGTACCCTTTCGCTGTGTGGGCTTTATAAGAAACACGCTATTTATTTGAAACTGTAATATTGAACTACTACTATGATATACATATGACAAACTAACATAGATATATAACAAGGTAACAACATGAATTAGGTACAAAAAGTATAGTTTATTTAATTTTAAGTCACGTAGAGTCCATGTATTTTAATAGTTATTTATGATACTAGTGCAGTAAGTTGGTTTTTACAAACGAGTAGACGAATAAGTCGAGGGCTTACCATCGTCACGAGTTTGTAAATACCAATTTCTGTATTTGTGTCATACAATGTTTTTCAACACATTTGCGAGAAAACAGTACAATATGTAATGAAACAAACTTTTCAGAGAATGATTGAGTATTTCTTCGAGTCTTCCATGCTATACAATTGTTATAAATTGACATTGATTAGCACTCTCGCGATTTTGGCGGCAAGAGACCGTTTTCTGCAATTTGCGCCTCATTCATCAGGTGGAGTAGATTCCATATTAATATCAGATTCCTTGCTTGAACTCATATTATTATTTTGTTTATAAATATCAGTCGGAAAGTCACAACAATCTTTGACGTTTCTAATATGAAAATGGCGTGAATTTGCAAATGGCGCCACATGCTCGTGGCGAAAATTAGAACTAAATTTTTCGTCTCATTTACTCTTCAGTACAGTATTAAAGTGAGACAAACGTATTGAGCAAAAGCGCTTCCAAGCAAGGAGGTTTGAACAGTCAGCTTATTTATTGTCATAATGTGAAACTCCTTGGTAGAATTCTTATAATACTTTTTTGGAAATTCGAAAAAAAACCGTAAAGAATACGCACGGTGCTTTACAAGGGGCTAAGCGGTAAAAAAGGTACTTGGGTGAGAGTACCTATTTTACCGCACGTCCCGTTGTATGGTGTGTAATTTTCAACTTTCGAATAATGTATACAGGCTCCGTAAATGCAGTTTTTGAGCAAATGTGTTGAAAAGATATAATTATATTTGTAGATCCAACTCATGATCCATGTTTGTCAACCCGCGATCAACTCAAAATAAATAACAATCACGAAAGATATCCCGTAAGTGACAATATAAAACCGTGAAAGCTTAAAACAATATTTGTAGATGTTAATGACATCTCGCAAGTCAACCTATGAGACTGTCTTCTACTTAACTGGTGTATCCTGTGGGTGCCTTGAGTATAAGGCCTCCAGCCAGGGGATATAATAGTACTAGATTGTGCCAGCGGCTTCGCCCGCGGGAAGGGTGATAATTGTCCCATGTGAACTTACTATCGAGATAAAAGGTATTCTATGTGTTAATCCAGGCTATAAACTATCTGTGTGCAAAAATTTCATCCAAATCCGTTCAGTAGTTTTTGCGTGAAAGAGTAACAAACATCCAAACTCACGACTGTTTACTGCAAGTCGTGAAATCCATTTTTGGTCGCCCAACAGCTGCTGCGGTCCCCGATGATTGTGGTTGGTCGCGAATATCGTGCGAAGTTTTTTCTATAAAAAAATAATATGTTCTCGGTAGATCGACACTTTCTTTGTCACTGAGCCACTTAATGTTTCTGACGACTGTGCTTTTCTTCCGAGAACTAGATTTCCATCAAACGATAAGTCGATCGCAAATATACTTCACAACGTTCTCTAAATTGTTAACATCTACGTTATCTGCATCTGGCATGATGTCCATTAGTTGTCGCATCACTTGCGCGTCTTTCTGTGTCTGAACTACTCGTGGATAGCCACAGTTCAAATATAAAACCTCTTCAAAAGGTTCCAATGTACATAACATCAGAAAAAAAAACTTTTTCAATACTTTCGTACCTTGCGCCTACGGAGGCGTAGCACGCTTATAACTATCCAATCCGCAAATTTCCGCAGACAATGGCTAAAGGCCGTTATTTTAGATACTTGTGGCTTCTAATGAAGAAACATTTAACGTTCAATTTAATCCAGAACAAGGTTAAAAGTCTTAAGTAAAGAATAATTCTACAGATTTTTTAAATAAAATTTGGTCGTCGCGTAGACTCATCGTTATTTCAAAATTATCCTGAAATATGACAAAACGACTATAAATAGCAAAACAGCATACCTGGTTCTCAGTGGCGAAGGTTCCATACAACTCGATTCCTACCGGCTTCCCTTTGAAAAATGTCACTGTCAGTATTCTATCTAGACAAATAATATATCACATTAAAGATATGTACTCCGGCTTACCTCTTACATAAATTGACCCTTCGCTACTGCGTGGTTCTTGAAGCTCCAATAAAAAAATATCACTTCAATAGCAACATTTTGAGAAAGCAGCCTCTAATGACCGGTCACGTAATGAGAGATAAGGATGCGTGTGCAACGAGAGTTGTGTTCACTTTCGTGTAACATTAATTTTGTGTATATTTTAATCTATGGGCCTTAGTTGCTTGATAATAAAATGATTGATTGAAAATGATTGATTGATTACAGAATAAAAGTGATTATTTTATCGGGAATCTATTTATGATAAATTTGATTATAGTATAATTATTTATCTGTCAATGACATGACAGCATTCGATATTTGAAAATACCATTGCGTTTATGACTGTTAGTCCACTAACAGGCACGACAAAACGAACAAAAAACTCAACCATGAGAGTGTGGTCTTTCATCAACTTATAAAATATACTAATTAAGTTGATAATACTAATAAATCACGCTATCGCCAGACTGATTATATCATCGCACTATCTTGGGTTGTGTTGAAGTACGCATATACTATCTCATAATCATCATTACGTAGGTTAGACTTTGATACTAGATTATTTTATAGGACTGAAGTCGGAGGCCCTTAATCTTAGGCAATAAATGTATTTATAGCTAATGTAATACTTGCACTGTGACTGTTGTTACTTACGTTCTCTCAGACGACAATAATGTCACTATTTTGATAGGCTAAGTAAGTTTTACTTACAAATCGCCTCTGCAATATTTCCGATCGTATACGGTGTTTGACAGCTAAGGCTCCTAGGAAACGTCTTCCAATACTCATCTGAAAAATTTTAATTTGCACTTTTGTTCAATTGGTTCATAAATTGTATATCCGAAATCTGCAACATCCTATGTTGAAACCCCGTTTTCCAAAAAACTTGTATACTATTTTTTCAACTTCTGCTTTTTTATTTCTAAATGTGATTTTGTTACTCCTAAAACTATTTCATACGACCAAGTCATTGTCATCATCAAATACAACCCATGGGGCCGAAAATCCATTTCATAAAATATATGTGATTAAATCCGATAGCCAAAAAGGTGTAACTGTTACCACTAATACAGTACTATGCAATCATGATTATTGACAACACTAAGCTTAGCCGTGTGGTATCCGGCAGAGTAGAATAGAACCAACCCATTACACTAAGGGTGTCGTATAAGGCGACTAATGTCTGAGGCAGAATACCTTGTGCCTCCGTAGACCAGCGAATGGGCAGCAGCGTTTTCTGTTAGTCTTTCATCACTACTGCGATCTTCAATCCGCCTGCCAAGCGTGAGATTACGGCAAATTCCTCCCATCATGGGAGAGGCTTATGTCTAGCAGTGGACGTTGTGGGCTGTTGTTGTTGTTATAAGCTTTTCGATGTCCTTTATTACAACCTATATTGTTTAAATCTACTCAGAGCATCATAATAATTGGCCAACGGTTCCGTAGTATATCCAAAAGTCAGAAGTAGAATTTGACCCGAAGAGTGGAAGGAGAGGTACAGGTCAATCTTGTCGGCCATAATTATTCGTGATGTAGGCTGATAAACTCCTGGCTTCAATCTCCGAGAACGGTCCTGGTCCAGCATAGTTGTTATGTGATGCCTTTAAACTGACACTGAAACCTTTTTAAACAAAAAGTTTTTATGTCATTTGAGAAGATAAAGTAAGAAATGAGAATGTTATAGGAAGTTTGAAAGCGGCGCCAGTTACAGGAAAGTTGAAAGGGAATCGTTTATCTTGGTATGGACGTGTGATGGGGAGGGATGAATCGTATGTGACTTAAAGAGCGATGAATAAGTATTAATTGATAGAGAGGGAGAGAAAGATTAAGAAAACGATGAATAGATTGTGTGAGGAATAAACGAGAAGCTTATGAAAAAACAGTGACGTTGTTCGATATTCCTACCGCTATAAATGAATGTCTTAAAGAATTTGTTATTGTAAAACAACGAGTTTACTTGTATTTTAGTGATTGAAAATTTCTCAAATCAAGTTGCCAATTTTAAAAGCTGGCGTAGCAAGCTGTGAATTGTACCACTTCACCTAAAGATGGGAAACTTTGTCTTTGTCTCAATTTATTTGAGGTCAGTGTAATAACTTCTTGTTCCATATTTCTCGATTACTAGTAAACTCATCAGGCACTTCCCTTCTAGCCATAACATGCACAATCCTTTCATCGTTTCTTTGGTCGTCCTATACTCCTAAAGCCATACATTGCTCCGCCTAAAGTACCGAAATTCTTAAGATAAAAAAAAATAAATAAACTCATAGTCAAACGTAATTATTTAGATATTATTTGATATACCTTTATTGAACTAAAACAAATATATTTTCATTTGCATCTCGCAAACGAATACAAAACAGTTTCCCCTCGCTCTCTAGATGGCGTTGACGTCGAATTAGAAGTCGCTATGGTTTCGTTACATCGGCGAGTACAACTACACTTGGAACATATTCCACCCCTGCCTAAACTGCCTATGGACATAGGCCTCTCCTATTTGAATTTTTGACAGCTTTACAATACGCGAGTGTTGTCAGCTTTATTATTCTGTGAGTGTGACAAAAACAAAAGTCATTTATTATGTGATGTGGTATTCTAATGACCGTGATTTCGCGAGGTTATTTATTATAAAAGTAATACCGTTTTAACTTAAATTATTATTAAAATTAAATAAAAACAACTAACGATTGCCAAATTAAATCCCATTGTTGCAACTTTCAATAAATTATTCATTAAAAATTTAAAATGCTGCACTAAGTATACAAGATTCTTTTGAAAAAAAAATGTTGTTTAAGGGAGAATGAAAGAATAAAACGTGTTGCTCCGACCCCAAGTAAAAGGCAAGGGCAAGATGATGATAAATCTCCATGATTCTTTTGCCGCGTGAAAGTAACGTCGTCATCTTATATTTTCAATACAATAAAAAAAAAAAAAACTTAAAATAAAAAAAACAACAGCGCTCTTTTGTTAATGTAATCAGAGGCCCTACTCTCTAACGTCCGCCCGTTTTATAATATTACTAGCTGATGCCCGCGGCTTCACCCGCGTGGATGTCAGTCGGATCGCGACCAAAAGTAAAGCTCAGAGACGGATTATTTTTTTTCCGACACCTCCAACAAATATCTTTATATTTTAGCCAATGTGTACAAAAACTTAACAATTTATGTACTAAAACCTTCCTCGAGAATCATTCTATCCATTGGTGAAAACAGCATGAAAATCGGTGCAGTAGTTTATGAATTTATCGCGAACAGACAGACCGACAGACGCGGCGGAGGACTTTGTTTTATAATATTAATAATATTATGTAGTGATAGATAAGTATAGATAATTATTAATTACCTAGCCAATTGTCATTCCAATTCCTGTTCAAATCCACACTGAACTGGTTACCGAATAGACGTCTGTTCTTACGCCACAGTCTGTCCTGCAAAGCAAATCATATTAATGATTAATATTATATGATTTAATCTACTTCACTGTTGTCATTGCGAGAAAATGAGGCTAGCATAGAAGCGTGAGCATTGGCACAAACAAGGGAGACGTATGCCACATTGGGCACCCGTTTTAACGACACCTGAGTGAATGGCACCTGAGGTATTCCACATACGACACCTATCGATATTTTTCGCAGGTGCCATTAGTGGAATAGGTTTTTATTTAAATTTTTATTCCACAAACGGCACCTACGAACCAGTACTTAGTGTTGGACGTACCTACTAGTGTTGGGACGTTTATTTTTTATAGGAAGTCGAAATTAAAAATTCGATTAAAATCAGTAGAATAGAGAGTTATTGGCGATAGTCCCCTTGTGCAAAACTCAGAAATTCACAGGAAAAACAAAAACAAATCGTTTGTGCAGTGAGCTCACCTTTGATAGGTGTACGACTAGGTAGTCGTACTTAAATTATTTGATATGGGACGACATGGGGACAAGAGAGACCTAAACGTAGCAATGGGTGAAGTCGGACGATGGATGACCATGATTCTGTATTATTATTATTTTCGGAAAGTGTTTTTCTTTTCAGCCCTTAGACTGGCTCGCTAGCCTTCGTGATTCGTGATACCAGATTTTTCCATATTCTACAAAATATTGCCTGAATTAACCAAATCGTAAAAAAGTAGCAATCAGAGTTACGAGTTTTACGATCTAGTTTTAGATTCTGACAACATATCCAGGACACTGTTTCCATCTGACCGATCAGTAAGTCTAGCTGTTCAAATAACGTACATTTTCTTGCCTCTACATTTACCTTATCAGCCAAGTTTAAAAGTATCAGTCTGATAATGTAATGTAGTTTTGGTAAGACTTGGCAAAGGATGCATCCGAAACATGTGTGGGTTGTGGACTAATCGCTCGTATGTTGAATGTTAATGTGGACTATATTCTAGATGCAAATAGAGTTTGAAGGCTCGTGCTTTGCTTAAGGATTACGGTGATGTTTGCTGAATGCTGCAAAATAGCGCTGATTGAAACATTGACTGCGGCTTGAGAGCTTATGCCTTACGGGCTACGGCCCATAGGGATGATACGGCTCGTGGGGAATCCCCTAAATATTTATCCGGCACTCGGAATCGTAAATTGGTGAAAGTGTTTCGGGATTTGAAAACCTATAACTAGAGTTTATACTATCAAATGACAGCTTGGTTTAGTACGTAGCTACATAAGTTACAATCGAAATTTTATTCACAACCAATAGACCTAATTAATAACATAACAATACATCACGCTTGTAATCCCCGAAGGGTTAGGCAGACAGAGGTGTACCTAATAGTACACCCACATTTCGCCAGTTATGTTTTAAGTCCCATGTTAAAGGTGGCTGGCCTATTGCCATCAACCGGGCACAATTCCAGGCTCCGTGGCGACTACTGAGAAATTCCTGATGGAAAAACCCAATAACACTTTGCCCGACCCGGGAATTGAACCCAGGACATCATGCTCAGCAGTCACGCTCCCACACCACACCTACACCTTTTTGTTTTGGTTGGGAAATCATCAAAGGACTCCTCCCGCTCTGGGCGGAGCAGGAGGGAGTGTCAGACTTTTACAGTCTTATTACAAAAAACTAAATAAACCTTGGTTTAAACCTAGACTATCAAGTCCAGGCTTATCTGCAAAACCATGGTCTAAATTTGTTCGTATTACAAAACTTAAAAAAACCGTGGTCTTCTTAGTACCGTGATTTGAACCATTGTCTAAATATCAACCACAGATTAATACAAATATCATTCGTTCTTCATGATGTCATTCTATTGCAACGTTCCGTTTGCCCAGAAAAGAAAACGTTTTGATAATACGCTAATGATTAGATGATGTATAAGAGTGTTTAAAATATTGAGACCTGGTTATTTTACATGGATACAAACATTATTTAGTTATTTCATCCTTTGTAGTTTTGTTTAGGTTTAAGCACATTACTTTTATCGTATTCATTTCTAAACGTACATCTAAGTACGTGTATCGAAACGTAACATTCTTACGTGCGCGTTATATGAAACCATAACATTAAACAAAACCATCGCAAGGTGAACAAAGTTAATTTAGCTTTGCCATTTATACGTATGTCTTATTAGAACAATAAAATATTGCCTGTTTGTTTACCTCCTTTAATAATTGAATGTGATGAACCAACAAAAAAAAAACGATCTGAGAATTGGAATGCCGAGGAAAAGTAAGTAAACGTAAATTACTTAGACTTAGATTAACTTGAAATACGTCTCTGATTTATTGATTTTAAGCTAAAACAACACAACACAATGCAAAAGATGATAATTAACCTAAAAGAGAAACTGGCAGATCCGATTTAGTGATTTAGACCATCGTTAAACTAGGGGTCGCCGAGGTTTAGCGTTAGACCATGGTTTAGTCCATGGTTTATCGCAAAACCACGATTTGTAATACCATTTTTGTGTAAACCGTGGTTTATAGAAGTTTAAACCAGGTTTATTAGTTAAACCGCTTTTTGTAATAAGACTGTTACTGACTAAAACCCATCCATGTACCTTTACCGCCCTTTGTGTTCCGGGGCCACGGTATCTCTTTCGAACAGTCCCGCAACCCCGGCAGGACCACACCCACACCTGCACTCATATTTTAATAATTTTCTTAACGGATTATTTATAATATGCACGGGCTTCGAGCTTTGCTCCATAACATCAACAAATCATGTTGTTTTATCTTATGAATTTACCCTTTGGGATATCAGATATCTACTTTCATTTCAAATAACATCTGTGCCGGTCCCATGACCTACAAACACAACCCATGTAACTCACTCTGTTGGGACACATTCATTTCGAGGATTTGGGCACAACCGCAAATGCGTAACTTTGATACTTGGAGAAAGTTTGATGCAAAGAAAGCTTTGGTGTTCTGAGGGATGGTAAATGTTTCGTTCGTTACTTATAAACCACAAAATAGTTTGGAATATGTTTATACAGGGTTAGTTAAAATGACCGGCCAAATTTTCAGAAATGGTTTAGATCGATAATGTTTACTCAATTTATATGGTTAAAAATGCATTTTCATTGTTTCAGGTACGTTATGACACATAATAATCGAAGTAAAAGATGCAAAGGAGATACAATGAAAGCAAAAAAAAAAAACAAGATTCTAAACATAATTTCATGTACAACATCACATGCGATGCTCTATGTAAACTGTTTCATGTGCTCTGCTCACGTTATTTAGTCTGTGATCTGTGATCTGCGGTTTGGTACTGTGTTCATAGAAGGCCAAACGTAATACGCTTGATTAATTAATTACATAATTATTTGTAATAAAATGCGTGGGTTTGAAGTCTAGTGGTTTCATTACAAAATACACAGAAACAACTTCAATATACTCGTATTAAGGCTTTTATTCTTAAAGTCCTACCTTGGAACCAAAAGCATTTCGTACTGTATTCATAGAAGCCAAACGTAATACGCTTGGTACAAATATTTTAGGTACCTACTACCGAGTTCACTGACGGTCTGCTACTTTTCACCCATATGCTTTAAGAAATAAGGTTAAAAAATTGTTGTACGAAAAGTTAATTACGAAAAGATTCTATTTGTTGTACCTAAATAAGCGTTTTTACCTTTATATAGAGGAACTAGCGGACGTCACGCGGTTTCACCCGCGTAGTTCCCGTTCCCGTAGGAGTACGGGGATAAAATAGCCTTTGTTACTCAGTAAAGACGTGGCTTTTTAATGGTGAAAGAATTTTTAAAATCGGTCGAGTGATTTTAGAGGTTACTCGTAACAAACACACAAACAAATCTTTCCTCTCTATAATATTAGTATAGATAAAGATATACTACAGTAAGCGTAATCCAGATTCTAGTCTCAACACCGAATATTACTCCCAAGTCAGTAAATAAAGCGGCCTTATCGCGGCATTTATCTAATGATAAAATATTATTACAGCTATATTTAAGAAACATTCTACCACTTTAGTTCCCTAATATTGTCATAACCACGGAAAAGAAGGTTTGATAAATCATTTTATTTCCACTATATGAGCAAAAAAGTTTGAATTAAAGTACCTATATTGAGTAGTATTTAAATAGCATGTATTTATTATGTAATATTTTTCCATCTCCCAAGTAAATATTTAATCAAAATTGTTAGATTTCAAAATAATAATTCCAACAGAAAACAGGGCGCGATTGTTTCAACCAACGCAACGGCCTCGGTTACTTTTCTCAGCCACATTGAACCATCCGGGTCTTAAACTTCAGTTTAACTTCTGAAACCGAAGCTAACAAAGTTCCTTATCCACTTAATTAATTTCAGTTAAGAATTTATAAACATTTCTCACTCAATTATTGTTTGAGAAGTCTCTCTGGCACGCTAATGGTCTCGCTTAATTCACATCACAGTCATCTGACTGTGTAATACAAGGAGCCAAAATTAATTGATTGTACTCATGACGACACTTCAGGCTTCAGGCATGTCCAGTATAACCTGACCTCGCTTTGTATGAGCTTTCCGTGCAATGAGAGATAAAAGAGAAAACTAAACTATTAATCACACTTAACCATGGGCAATAGAACGCAGCATTGTGGGTGTCAAAAGACAAGACAGGATTTGGTACATTACGCTGCGTTTCAAAACGGTCATAGTGAACGTTGGCATGAAGGCTGCTAGGCTAAAATGGGATTGGGCGGGTCACGTCAGTGGCATGCACGATGACCGCTGGGCAAAAGTCTCCACACGATGGTTACCGGAAGACGGACGGCGTCGCCGAGGCCGACCCAGAAAGAGGTGGCGAGACGATTTGGACGCGTACCGCGAGGGTTGGTCCTAGGAGGCACGGGAAAAGAGCACATGGAAGGAATTTGGGGAGGCCTTTGCCCATTAGTGGGACAGCACAGGCTAACAAAAAAAAAAAACATGATGAGCAGGTATGCTATTGGATTAATGCTAAATTGATGTAAGTCTGTTCATTTTCCGTTAGTCCGAAGTACTCTTAAGTTTAGTATTAACGTGTCAGCACTTGTCCGCCGGTTACAAATGAATCAAACGCGAGTTTCACTTTCATTGCCCTCAAGTGTCGGCTCAAGGATGCGTCCCGAATAAATGTGAAGTTTATTCAAGAGGGAGCAACTGCCGCAACTAAATTTAGCAATTTATTGCTCAAATACGTGCATGGCTGCTATTTGTGTACTTGTTATGAAATATGCTTTGCATGCGTTTTCGTCCACACAGTATTTCGAAGATTGCATTTACATAAACACTGTTTTCTGAAACTATTACTTATATTTATTGCTGCTTGCGTCAAATCTCGTACCTATATTATCTACATAAATTATCTCAATGACTATTCCCAAAATTCTACACCAAAACCTACTTCTTTGGTGTATAATTATAGAAAACGTCTTTAAAAATAAAACACAGCATAAAATAAACTTACTGAAAACATTTTATTACTTACTCATCAAACGGTCCCCGTTTATTGTTTCAGCTTTTATAAATTGTTTTTTGTTTCGTTTATTGTCATCTGACTGGATAATACGATGGCCTTCGGCTACCGCTGTAAACACGCTTTATTTCCTGATACGGAAGTGAATCCAGACAAAGTTATTTTTGTATTAGAAAACGAACTTCCAGGATTACTCTCATTCAATATTCGACCTTATTCCTATAGCTGTGGAAATGATGATGCCTAAACGAACATAAAGTGAGAGGTGAAACATAAGGTGGTAAAATAATCCAAATCGTATATAGTTGGTGTATCCCTTTCGGTTTTATTGCAAACCCTCACAGGGTTTAAATGGTTTAAACAGCTTTTATTTATTACGAATCGATCTTAATGCTAACCTTCTGTTATGGATTGCTTGTTTACAATAATTGTATTGTGATAGAACACTCGTGTTGTCGGTACCTATTTAAACTCAACGGTATCAGTTAAATTAGAAATCGAGCGATATCTAAAGGGAAGACAGTTATTCAGTAAATATTTTCCAAACAGCGAAATTCATTACTACAAATAATTAAGTCACCTGTGGTAATCAAATCACAATGTACACGCCTACCATATGCACATACTAAGAGGATATTCAACTTGAATTAGAATGCTAATATTGTTACTTTCACGTTAACTCAACTCATTATCGTACATCCCCACTCATTTAAGCACAATTTTGTCTTGTTTATTTAAAATTATTTCAGGTAGGTTAAACATTTCCACTTATTATTATTCTTTATTGCACACAAAATTAAAAAAAAAAAAACAAATATATACATAAAATTAAAATATATAGCTTATGTACAACGGTGAGCTTAACCCAGAATCCCCGCCACCACTCGCGCACACCGCTCAACGCTCTTTTCTTAAAAAAAGGCTCTCATTTAATTCGACATTATTTATTAACATCATAGGTATATGTCGGATATGGTCATGAGTACGGACGGGCGAACGTATCGAAAGCGCGCCAGTGATGACATCACGCGACCTACTTACCAGTCTACCCCACCATGGCGGCTTCTACAGAGTCCTGATGTTAACAACACGCGTAGAGGCGGACATTCTATGTCTGATCGCAGCGGAGTTAAGAAGTCTTGAAACTGTACCCGAATCATTGTGCCCAGTGTTAATGTGTCAAAGTGTAATGTCAAGTAATTTGTTAGACTCAGTGTATTTGTTTGAAAAGAGTAACCATGGAGTTTCTTGCCGGTTCTTCTCCATGGAAACTACCACGCCGAACCGAGCAATCTATATCTATACATATAATAAAACAGTAGAAAAACTGTGTCTGTACATTGAATATATTAAAAAATAAATAATTGAGGGGGGTTTAGAAACAGTAATAGAGCACGAATCCAAAAAAAAAAGTCTGTCTGTTTGTCTGTTTGTCTGTTTGTCTGTTTGTCTGTTTGTTTGTACACGCTAATCTTCGGAACTGCTGGACGGATTTGAATGATTTTTTCGTTGTTGTATAGGTATTAAGTCTGGGCAAGATATAGGCTATAATTTATCTTGGAAACTTGAACACCTGATGCAGAACCACAACAGACCAGCTGAACTATAAGAGATACAAAAATGGTACCATAGCAAAAATTGTTCCACGTGATGGGCATTTTCTGCTGAGAGAATAAATTTGAAGATCTGGAACACCTGATGTGGAACTCCAAGAGCCCAGCTACACTTACATATATGTAGGAATGACGTTTTAGCAAAAGTTGTTCAATCTGATGAGCACTCTCTGTTGACTTATACAAATCGAAGATCTGGAACACCTGTTGTGGAACTCCGTGAGCCCAGCTCCACCATAACACATATAGGAATGACGTATTAGCAAAAGTTGTTCGGTCTGATGGGCATTTCCTGTTGACTTTTATCTTGGAAACAAACACCTGATGCAGAACCGCAACAGACCAGCTGAACTATAAGAGATACAAAAATGGTACCATAGCAAAAATTGTTCCACGTGATGAGCATTTTCTGTTGAAGATCTGGAACACCTGATGTGGAACTTTAAGAGCCCAGCTACACTATAACATACTTATAGGAATGAAGTTTTAGCAAAAGTTGTTCAATCTGATGAGCACTCTCTGTTGACTTATAAAAATCGAAGATCTGGAACACCTGTTGTGGAACTCCAAGAGCCCAGCTACACCATAACACATAGGAATGACGTCTTAGCAAGTGTTGTTTGGTCTGATAGGCATTTCCTGTTGACTTTTATCTTGGAAACAAACACCTGATGCAGAACCGCAACAGACCAGCTGAACTATAAGAGATACAAAAATGGTACCATAGCAAAAATTGTTCCACGTGATGAGCATTTTCTGTTGAAGATCTGGAACACCTGATGTGGAACTCCAAGAGCCCAGCTACGCTTTAACATATGTATAGGAATGAAGTTTTAGCAAAAGTTCTTCAATCTGATGAGCACTCTCTGTTGACTTATAAAAATCGAAGATCTGGAACACCTGTTGTGGAACTCCAAGAGCCCAGCTACACCATAACACATAGGAACGACGTCTCAGCAAGTGTTGTTTGGTCTGATGGGCATTTCCTCTTGACTTATAAACATGTTTAGTCTGATGGGCATTTCCTGTTGACTTGAAAGATCTGGAACGTCTCGAATCGTCTCGCGCATCCCGTTGTATTCCCGTCCCCGGGCTCTTAAAATTCCACATCAGACGTTTTGAGGTCTTCGATTTTGACGACCCCGTTGTCGCTGGCATAAGCAACAGGATCCGCGTACGAAGTCGCGGGCAGAAGCTAGTACATATAATAAAACAGTAGAAAAACTTTGTCTGTACATTGAATATATTAAAAAAATAATAATTGAGGGGGGTTTAGAAACAGTAAAAGAGCACGAATCCAAAAAAAAAATTCTGTCTGTTTGTCTGTTTGTCTGTTTGTCTGTTTGTTTGTACACGCTAATCTTCGGAACTACTGGACGGATTTGAATGATTTTTTTGTTGTTGTGTAGGTATGAAGTCTGGGCAAGATATAGGCTATAATTTATCTTGGAAACTTGAACACCTGATGCAGAACCACAACAGACCAGCTGAACTAAAAGAGATACAAAAATGGTACCATAGCAAAAATTGTTCCACGTGATGGGCATTTTCTGCTGAGAGAATAAATTTGAAGATCTGGAACACCTGTTGTGGAACTCCAAGAGCCCAGCTACACTTACGTATATATAGGAATGACGTTTTAGCAAAAGTTGTTATATCTGATGAGCACTCTCTGTTGACTTTTAAAAATCGAAGATCTGGAACACCTGTTGTGGAACTCCAAGAGCCCACCTATGCCATAACACATATAGGAATGATGTCTTAGCAAAAGTTGTTCGGTCTGATGGGCATTTCCTGTTGACTTTTATCTTGGAAACAAACACCTGATGCAGAACCGCAACAGACCAGCTGAACTATAAGAGATACAAAAATGGTACCATAGCAAAAATTATTCCACACGATGAGCATTTTCTGTTGAAGATCTGGAAAACCTGATGTGGAACTCCAAGAGCCCAGCTACACTATAAGATATGTATATAGGAATGAAGTTTTAGCAAAAGTTGTTCAATCTGATGAGCACTCTCTGTTGATTTATAAAAATCGAAGATCTGGAACACCTGTTGTGGAACTCCAAGAGCCCAGCTACACCATAACACATAGGAATGACGTCTTAGCAAGTGTTGTTTGGTCTGATGGGCATTTACTGTTGACTTTTATCTTGGAAACAAACACCTGATGCAGAACCGCAACAGACCGGCTGAACTATAAGAGATACAAAAATGGTACCATAGCAAGAATTGTTCTACGTGATGAGCATTTTCTGCTGTGAGAATAAATTTGAAGATCTGGAACACCTCGAAGGTCTTGAACACCTGTTGTGGAACTCCAAGAGCCCAGCTACACCATAACACATAGGAATGACGTCTTCGCAAGTGTTGTTTGGTCTGATGGGCATTTCCTGTTGTCTTATAAAAATGTTTAGTCTGATGGGCATTTCCTTTTGACTTACAAAAATGAAAGATCTGGAACGTCTCGAATCGTCTCGCGCATCCCGTTGTATTCCCGTCTCCGGGCTCTTAAAATTCGACATCAGACGTTTCAGATCTTCGATTTTGACGACCCCGTTGTCGCTGGCATAAGCAACAGGATCCGCGTACGAAGTCGCGGGCAGAAGCTAGTCTATACATATAATAAAACAGTAGAAAAACTTTGTCTGTACATTGAATATATTAAAAAAATAATAATTGAGGGGGGTTTAGAAACAGTAAAAGAGCACGAATCCAAAAAAAAAATTCTGTCTGTTTGTCTGTTTGTCTGTTTGTCTGTTTGTTTGTACACGCTAATCTTCGGAACTACTGGACGGATTTGAATGATTTTTTTGTTGTTGTATAGGTATGAAGTCTGGGCAAGATATAGGCTATAATTTATCTTGGAAACTTGAACACCTGATGCAGAACCACAACAGACCAGCTGAACTAAAAGAGATACAAAAATGGTACCATAGCAAAAATTGTTCCACGTGATGGGCATTTTCTGCTGAGAGAATAAATTTGAAGATCTGGAACACCTGTTGTGGAACTCCAAGAGCCCAGCTACACTTACGTATATATAGGAATGACGTTTTAGCAAAAGTTGTTATATCTGATGAGCACTCTCTGTTGACTTTTAAAAATCGAAGATCTGGAACACCTGTTGTGGAACTCCAAGAGCCCACCTATGCCATAACACATATAGGAATGATGTCTTAGCAAAAGTTGTTCGGTCTGATGGGCATTTCCTGTTGACTTTTATCTTGGAAACAAACACCTGATGCAGAACCGCAACAGACCAGCTGAACTATAAGAGATACAAAAATGGTACCATAGCAAAAATTATTCCACACGATGAGCATTTTCTGTTGAAGATCTGGAAAACCTGATGTGGAACTCCAAGAGCCCAGCTACACTATAAGATATGTATATAGGAATGAAGTTTTAGCAAAAGTTGTTCAATCTGATGAGCACTCTCTGTTGATTTATAAAAATCGAAGATCTGGAACACCTGTTGTGGAACTCCAAGAGCCCAGCTACACCATAACACATAGGAATGACGTCTTAGCAAGTGTTGTTTGGTCTGATGGGCATTTACTGTTGACTTTTATCTTGGAAACAAACACCTGATGCAGAACCGCAACAGACCGGCTGAACTATAAGAGATACAAAAATGGTACCATAGCAAGAATTGTTCTACGTGATGAGCATTTTCTGCTGTGAGAATAAATTTGAAGATCTGGAACACCTCGAAGGTCTTGAACACCTGTTGTGGAACTCCAAGAGCCCAGCTACACCATAACACATAGGAATGACGTCTTCGCAAGTGTTGTTTGGTCTGATGGGCATTTCCTGTTGTCTTATAAAAATGTTTAGTCTGATGGGCATTTCCTTTTGACTTACAAAAATGAAAGATCTGGAACGTCTCGAATCGTCTCGCGCATCCCGTTGTATTCCCGTCTTCGGGCTCTTAAAATTCGACATCAGACGTTTCAGATCTTCGATTTTGACGACCCCGTTGTCGCTGGCATAAGCAACAGGATCCGCGTACGAAGTCGCGGGCAGAAGCTAGTGTGAAATAAAATAGTGTATCGCATCCAGTGTGTTTTCATTAGCACGAAACCCGTCTTCTGCCCACATAAGCTCGAGCCTAATGAAATAAAGTCCTGACAATCCCGACATCAGAAGTGGGATAAAATCGTGCTAATGAAATCATACGCGAGGACAGTGTCAATAACAATCAGTGTCAATTGTGTAAAAACCGAAAAAGTGCCGAAAAAGTTCGCGTAAAAAAAAACGGACAAGAAAGAGGATAGACCGATTAGTGTGGTCATAGTCACACACCCGCAATAATTTTGGTTTATCCGTGATCATGGTGCTTGCAACAGCGCCGAAATAAAGCAGACAGTTAACAAGTGTAATTTACCATGTGAAAAAACGGGATAGGTACACGCCGATTTTTAGTGTTAATGACAATCAGTGACGGTTACTTTTTAAAACGCAGAACAAAGTGAATAGCAAGAAAGTGTTGTGGACCCGTTTAAAGAATTGTTCAGTGCCAAATTCGTGTACGTCGTACGTCATTTACGTGAGTAGTGACAAACAAGAGGATTTTCGGACGACTGCTATTAAGAAGCTGTTGCCTGTGCCGGCTGCTACAGGCATTGGGCAGCGACCGCAGGCCAGCAGCAGCTCACTGGTGTGCTTCAAGTGTGGCACGCCGGGCCACATCGCCAGTCACTGCACTGCATAGCAGGCCAGCGCTGGTCCAGTGCTGCTGTACTGGTGGAAAAGCGAGTCGACCTTTTCATCGTCAAGCCGGAATATGAAAGTACTTTGGTGAGTCGTTTTCATTTTGTTATGACTCTGGAGCAGAGTGCCAATTCTGTTTAGTCTGCCTAAGAGTGAGCATATTTATCCAATCGTTACTATAACTGGTGTAGTTCAAGGTTCAGTAAATGGTAATTCGAAGATTTTAGCCTGTGTGAGAAAGATCCCCGATCACAAAGTTCCTCAGGAATTAGATGTCATAGTTGATGACAGTGATAGTGAAACCCAATCTGATTAAGAAAGGCTTGTACACTCATACTCAAAACTGTTAGACCGCACCTCATGAGTAACATGATGGTGATGGGTCTGTTATGAGTTAGACCGCACCTCGTGAGTAACACGTGGCGATGGGTCTGTTAGACCGCACCTCATGAGTAACATGATGGCGATGGGTCTGTAGGGAATCGTTGGTGCGATTTCTGTCTGTGATGGCGCACAGAGCGCTTATGAAAGTTTTATGAGTTGAGTTTGCATTGCCAAGAGTTATGGTAAAGAGAACCAGAATTTATTGTTAGAATTCCTGTGTTGTAACTTTTTGATCGGACCTTTTCTAATGTTGATCGGACCTTTTGCAATGAGAGAGCAGGCATCGCGCAATATAGTTGAAAGTTCCAATTATGACAGACTGCGAAAAGTAACTGACGTTAACATGCACGTAGGTGACAATGACGAGACTAGCCATGACGAAAATGATAACGCTGACGAGACTAGTTAAGTATCAAGTAGTCCACTTAACATTTTGAGTACCAGCATAGTAAGAGTTTTCTTATAATCTCATTTTCTAAACTAAACTAACTATGATGATTTTAATTGTTTTGATTTTAATGGATTCACTGTTTACAAGTACAATGCTTTCGATGGACTGAAAGCATACCCGATGAATTGGGTATTGTTGTGGCCGCATCAGAAGCGCCGGAGCATGTAAGAGGTGCACGTTGACTGCTTTTTATGTGCAGTATACTCTTTGCGAGGAGTAGCACTTACGCGGCTGAGATGGTTAGCTTCTGACGATGGGTTCACATTTAACGTTATGACTTGCCGATGGACTGGCAATTGAGTTTTGCTCGTGTAGAGACACGCGTAGAGTCTCGCGTAGAGACACGCGTAGAGACACGCGTAGTGTGACGCGTAGTGACGCGTAGTGACGCGTAGTGACGCGTAGTGACGCGTAGTGACGCGTAGTGACGCGTAGTGACGCGTAGTGACGCGTAGTGACGCGTAGTGACGCGTAGTGACGCGTAGTGACGCGTAGTGACGCGTAGTGACGCGTAGTGACGCGTAGTGACGCGTAGCGACGTGTAGCGACGCGTAGTGACGCGTAGATTGACGTGTAGAGTGACAGTCTAATTTTCTGACGAGTTTATTATTCGAACGTCAGATACACTTTCCTATCATTAAATTGTGATTGCCAGTATGGGTATGCTCACGAACTCACGAATCACGTTCAATTGAAGAAAATACCGGTAGGGAAGTGCTTCCACACATTTTGATAACGATCATCTTTAAAAACTGAAAGCTTTGAATTATTAGAGTGCCTAAAAATATGTACAGGGTAGGCTAAGAAAGATGCCAGTGGGTCTCGTACCAGTCTATGTTGATAAGGATTTTGATGATGTTGAGCAAGCTTATGCGGTAGCAGCCTGTGTGGCAACCTGAGCCTATATGGCACTTGTAAGCCTGTGTGGCACCTGTAGGGCGGGGAGCTTTAATGGTGTGCATACGTAGAGTAAACGTAGTGCATACGTAGTGTAAACGTAGTGTAAACGTAGTGTAAACGTAGTGCATACGTAGTGCGTGCGCAGTGGATGCGTAGTGTAGACGTAGTGCATACGTAGTGCGTGCGTAGTGGATGCGTAGTGTATGAGATACATACGTAGTCCATGCGTAGCTTGCGTAGTGTGTGCGTTGCATACGTAGTCCATGCGTAGCTTGCGTAGTGTAAGCGTTACATGCGTAGTGTGTGCGTTACATGCGTAGTGTGTGCGTTGCATACGTTGTGTACCACTGTTTTAGTACCCTTTCGGTTATAGTAGTGTGAATGACCGTACTAGTAGTTATTACGTAGTCGTGATCCGTGGGGCGCGATGCGTGTTTAGCTCTGGCAGAGGTCGGGGTCTAGAAAGACCGTAGTGTGTAGTCACTGGGTGATGCACATGGCAGATCCATTTGATGGATGTGAGAGCAATGCGATTGCTGGTCGGCTGGAGTGCCGTGGCGTTAGAGGTTTTACTTGAAGGTTTCTGTAAGCTTGGCAGTTTTTAAAGCAGTAGAGTTTTAAAGGTTGATTCGAACGACTATGGTACATGGCCCATGGGTTGATCTTGTAGGGTCAGGAGTTGACCGGACCAAGAAAATTGAGAGCTAAAGGAACGATACTTGTTCGGCCTAGCTAAGTCCGGTCCAGTTTAACTGAAGGGACACACCTGAAGGGCAAAAAAGAAGAATTGCCGGACCAGGGGGTTGATCTTGTAGGGTCAGAAGTTGACCGGACCATGAAAATTGAAAGCTAAAGGAACGATACTTGTTCGGCCTAGCTAAGTTCGGTCCAGTTTATCTGAAGGGACACACCTGAAGGGCAAAAAGAGAATTGCCGGACCAGGGGGTTGATCTATTTTAGAGTATTCCCAATTTAACCGTGTTTGAATTAGTCGACTGTCTCGTTGGTCTAGTGGTCGCAAGTGTGTCTGAAGGTTCTGGGTTCGATTCCCGGGTCTGGCAAAGTGTTATTGGGTTTTTCCATCGGGAATTTCTCAGTAACAGCCATGGAGTTTGGATTTGTGCCCAGTTGAGGGCAATAGGCTGAGACCCGATGAATCTAGAGTTTGGTCAGGAGTGACCGAGTGGAACAAAATTCTGTCGTGGACTATTTGTTTGCAGGGTTACCATCACACGAGGACGTGTGAAGGCAGGATGGCCGTGTCGGATATGGTCATGAGTACGGACGGGCGAACGTATCGAAAGCGCGCCAGTGATGACATCACGCGACCTACTTACCAGTCTACCCCACCATGGCGGCTTCTACAGAGTCCTGATGTTAACAACACGCGTAGAGGCGGACATTCTATGTCTGATCGCAGCGGAGTTAAGAAGTCTTGAAACTGTACCCGAATCATTGTGCCCAGTGTTAATGTGTCAAAGTGTAATGTCAAGTAATTTGTTAGACTCAGTGTATTTGTTTGAAAAGAGTAACCATGGAGTTTCTTGCCGGTTCTTCTCCATGGAAACTACCACGCCGAACCGAGCAATGTGAAATAAAATAGTGTATCGCATCCAGTGTGTTTTCATTAGCACGAAACCCGTCTTCTGCCCACATAAGCTCGAGCCTAGCGAAATATATCCTGACAATCCCGACATATATTCACTTGGCGTAGACTGAAATGCAACAACAAAATACTTTCAATTAAAACGAACGTGAATTTTTAAATTAGGCATTTTTTATTTGCAGCCAATATTTTGAAATAGTCGAGACAAATAAAAAATATCTGGATTCCAATATCGTGGAAAATTTAATATTTAGCTACTGGATTACGCTTTGATATAAATGGGGGCTTATAAATATTTCAGCGCAAAAGCTAGTTTACTGAAACACAAAGCTGAACTAACTTTTAGGTCACAATATACTAGTAAAATGCTTTAAAAAGTGTTCGTTATAAACCAACAAATAACAAAACAACATCACAACCGTTGTGTCGGCGAGTAAGTTATGACATCGTAAATTAGTCGGATGTAAGCGTTGCCCGAGCATACCGTCAGCATAATCCTACCATTGTTGGCTATTATGGTACCTACAAAGATGGAGGTAGGAGATTAGAAGCGAGAGCTTGATGAATTGCTAGTATCTACTTGATTGTCAGACTATTGATGAGATGGGGATGAGTCAGGATAATAAATACTTCCTGTGGACCGAAGAAAATATAAGTACGCGCGAGCAAAGAATACATCATTATACAACATATTATCTGTAGGTAGTCCAGGTAGGTACACAAAAACATAATTTATTAATGTTATGTCTATTTATCATATTTTTTCCTTATTTTCTCTACAAACTCTCGTCCTCCATTTAATGCTTAGGCAACACAAACACAACCTTGTGTACGGAAATATAACAAAGATCTGGATGTTGTTTCTTTTGACAAAAGTCATGCATAATTATTACCAGCTGGTACTGTGTTTGATGTATTTTATTTGATTTTTGTTTCATTACACAAAATTCTTGCACATTAGTTGAAATCACCGGCAAGCAATAGAAACTTAAACGTATAAATTCTTTTAATTTTAAGTTCATTAAAAATCTCACGCACAGCCAAGACGTGTTTCATGAATTTGTGAAACATTCTTGACATTCATTGACGACCCGATTGGCGCAGCGGTAGTGAGGCTGCCGATTCCCGGTCGGGGCAAATGTTTGTGTGATGAGCATGGACATTTGTTTCCGAGTCATGGATGTCTATATGTATAATAAGTATGCATTTACAAACAAAAAGTATCTATGTAGTATATCAACTATCTGGTGTCCACGACACAAGCCTCGTTGCTTAGTGTGGCACTAGATGGCGCTGTGTGTAATGTCCAGCAATATTTATTTATTATTCTCTCACTAGGCAGCGTTCCCTCGAGCTCCAAACTCGGAGCAAATACTCAGCATTACATAGCAATCACTGGCGGTCAGTGATGTACAATAATGCCTTACGGGTCAGTGGGTAGTAGCTATCGTACCATCTTACTCGTAGAATCTTGAAATGAAATCCATCTTACTCGTAGAATCTTGAAATGAAATGGATACTGAAACACCGACTGATCATTTAACGTGAAGCAATGTTTAAACTAAAGTATTTCATAAAAAAATAGCTTGTATCACAGAACGACAGTAAACTAGGCATGGTTGGAAAATTTTCACATTGCGAAAATCGTGAAAGGATGTCGAACAATTCGCGTTGTATTATAATGTGGCACAATAGCGGCCGGTAGTGAGCATCGGAAGTGAGGCTCCGGTGCAGCGTGTGCTGAATACAGATGAATATGCACTACATTTACCAGAAGTGTGGTGTGGTTGGTTTTGTAAATTATTTTTTTATAACAATCTGTAATTTCCAAAAAAAACTCTTGCTTTTTATATAGCCTACGGCAAATAATAATATTAAGACAGTGTGCTACAAGTAGGTAGTATTCTTAATGGTATTGATCTACACAACAAAATTACAAGTTTCGTACATATTACACTGAGACATGAAAAAAATAAAGGCATACAATTAACGAACCACCAGATTTAGCAAAATGTAACGGCAAAAAATCACTTTTGATTGCCAAAATTAGTAAATGATCACCAACATTAATCCCCATTTTATCGTAAAATTAAAACCAAAAATTTATTTATGACCACCAGAAATTGAACTGTTATGCTGCAATAGCATAACAGTTCAATTTCTGGTGGGCATCCGAGTCGAGGGAGACCCCGACTACTCCTGAATGGTTTATGAAAAAATAACCACGAAGGGTATGGCGGGGTCGAATGAGCTAGCGAATAGACCCCGCCATACCCTTCTAACCTAATCTATCCGTGTCGGGGTGCCCCAAGTCAGCCTAGGCAAAACTAGTTTGTCATCAACCACCTCATTAAAATTTGGTGTTAAATTTACTAAATTTGGTGATCAATTGATATTTTAGTTGATAGATGTTAGTGGTCACAAAGTTATTTTTGGTGGTCATTATATTTTCCATACTAATATTATAAATGCGAAAGTAAGTTTGTTTGTTTGTTTGTTACCTCTTCACGCCTAACCCACTGAACCGATCATCCTGAAATTTTGCATATACATTTCCAGGTGTACTGTAACGGACATAGGGTACTTTTTATCCCGAAAAAAGGTACTGTTCCCGAGGAAAACAGCAATAACGTGCTTTTGATAATAGGTGGCGCCACGTGTCTTACGAATCATCGAAGCTTTAGTGGTGTGATATGAGTTATTTTTTTAAATTGAAGTACCTTTTGTACCCCATTTCGTGAGTCCAGACTTAATTATTATTATAGATGCGAAAGTAATTTGCTTTGCTTGATACAGGCCCTAAACCGCTGAACCGATCATCATGACATTTTGCATATACGTTGTAAGGGATACAGAAAAAAAAACGTTCCATCCAGGAAAAAAGTACTGTTCCCGAGGGATAAAATAATTAAACAGACTCACTTTATAATTTATAATACTGGACATTTTGTGAATTTTTGTGAGTCGAGTGTCAATATGGCGTTTTAGTAGCATAATTTCAACAGTTTCACAATTAGCTTAAAATATGGCGTTGTACTGATGACGCCGTTTTCTAAATCGCGGTGTTAAGATTTTCTGTGGAAGAATGACCTTCGAAGATTTTTTGTTGGAAATCGTCGTTAGTTTTGGTGTTAAAATTGTCATCAGTTAAGTAGTCGTAGAATTGTTGTTCCTGTGTCTTCAAATATTATTCGCTAGGCTAGGATTGATTGTCAAAATCTGGACTCGATCCTTAATTATGATAAGATTGGTATGTAAATAAAAAATCGTCTTTTTTAATTCCCTTTTATTATTTTTCGGTAAGATTAGTTAGTTTAACAGTTTTCATTAGGTTAGGTTCCTTTGTTTTTGTTAGGTTAGGTTCCTTTGTGTTTTTATTAGGTTAAGTTTCTTTGTATTTTTTTTTTATTAAAATGACTCGCAAACGTAGTTCCAACCTAAGTAGGAACTCATCGCGAGCCCGAGCAGCGAAAATTGCTCGATACCAAGAATCCTCCGTTCATGCCGAATTAAAAAGGCATGAACTACAAGCAGCTTTGAGAGCTGATGAGACATCTTCTCAAACCCAGGAAAGACTGGAGAGCCAAGCCACCCGTCAAGCTTCTCTGAGAGCGTCTGAGACGCCCATGCAAACGCAATTGCATTTGGAGGAACAAGCCGAAAGTCAGAGAGCTCTAAGAGTAACTGAGACGCCTGTTCAAACACAATTCCGTCTCAGAGAACAAGCCCAGCGGCAAGCAGTCATTAGAGTGACAGTAACTCCAGCACAGTCGCAGGCGAGAAGAACCGCTCTTGCAGAAATGCAAACCGAACGCCGACGCATTTTTATGCGTCACAGTTGGTCCGTATTTTGATAATTCTGGATTTGAATACGATCCTTTAATAGAATCTTACAAAAATCATAGTTTAGTTGTTGTTGGTTTGATGAACAAAAAATGCCAGTTTTGTGATGCTTTGAAATGTAAAGACGAGACTGCGGGGTTGTGTGGTTCCAATGGCAAACTTTCCCAACCTTTACTTGGTGAACCAGATGAACCTCTGAAAACTCTATACTCATACGATGCTGATGAATCACGGCGCTTTTTAAATTTAATCAGAAAGTACAACTCATGCTTTCAAATGACATCTTTTGGAGTAGATAGAGAATTAAGAATGCCCGGGTTTTCACCAACTTTTACCGTACAAGGTCAGATATATCATCGGATTGGTTCACTTTTTCCAACAGAGAACGAACAGCATAAATTTTTGCAAGTTTACTTTATGGGTGATGAAGAAAATGAAGTAAACCGTCGCTGTCAATACATTCAAGGACTTGACAGAGATACGGTATTAAAAATTCAAAGAATGTTACATAACCAAAATATATTGATAAATACCTTTAAAACCGCAATAGAAAACTGGCCTCAAGAAGATTATAAGGTCGTTATCCATGCTGATCGAACTCCGCGTGGCGAACATGAGAGGCGTTTTAATGCACCGACAATTAATGAAGTTGCTGTCGTAGTGAGTGGCGACCAGTTCTCTTCACGAGACATAGTGTTAAGAACACATGATAATACATTGACACGCGTAGCTGATACTCATAAGTTCTACGATGCTTTGCAGTACCCATTAATTTTTAGCAAGGGACAGTCGGGATACTATTTTGATATACCACTCATTAATCCCACTACAAAACAGCCAGTTCCCAATAAGAAAGTTTCCTGTATGGATTTTTACGCCTACCACATGATGAACCGAGAAAATGATTTTAACCTTCTTCTACGGTCAAGGCAGCTGTTTCACCAATTTTTAGTAGATATGTATGTATGTACGTCAAAGTTGAGAGCGAACGTCTTCGTTACATTTCTTTAAACCAGAAAAAACTACGAGCTGAAAATTATATTCATCTGCAAGATGCGATTAGCACAGGTGGTAATATAAACCCCAACGATTTAGAAATTGTTATCCTTCCCTCTACTTTTATTAGCAGCCCCCGCTATCTGCATGAATATACACAAGACGCTTTCGCCTATGTACGCACTTACGGCAGGCCAGACCTATTCGTGACTTTCACCTGCAATCCCTCATGGAAGGAAATAACAGAAGAGCTTAGTAAAGAACTACTGACCGACATGACTTTCAGTTGCCCGCGTGTTTCGTTTAAAGGTCCAAAAACTAATGAATGTTATTTCAAAGGGAAAAGTGTTTGGAAACGTCCAGTGCCACATGTATTCCATTGAATGGCAAAAACGAGGCCTTCCACATTTGCACATTCTTATTTGGTTAAAAGAAAAGCTACGTCCCAACATTATTAGCGCCGAGATTCTGGATCCAGAACAAGATAGGGATTTGCACGAAACCATAACCAGAAACATGGTTCATGGCCCCTGTGGAGCACGTAATCCAGCATCGCCTTGCATGAAAAGTGGGAAATGTACAAAAAATACCCCCGAGATCTGCTGAAGGAAACAGTGCATAATAACAAAGGTTACCCTTTATACACCCGAAGATGGTGGAAGGGTAACGATTCAGACTCGCGGTGGGGCGGTTGGAAGTCTTGATAATAGCTGGGTCGTGCCATATTCACCTATTATATGTAAAATATTTAATACCCACATTCATGTAGAAGCCTGCAACTCTGTTCGTGCCATTAAATATATTTGTAAATATATTAATAAAGGGAGTGATCAGGCGATTTTCAATCTACGTGATGATGGTGTAGTGCAATCACTTAATGAAGTACAAACCTATCAGGCAGGACGATATGTCAGTAGTAATGAGGCAACGTGGCGACTTCTTAGTTTACCCTTACACGAAAGACATCCGACTGTTACTCACCTTGCCGTACATTTAGAAAATGGACAGCGTGTTTTCTTTAATGAACGTAATTTCCAGGAAAAGATTTCATCAGCACCTAAAACCACTTTAACCACCTATTTCGAGCTTTGTCAGACAGATCCTTTCGCAAAAACATTATTGTATTCTGAAGTCCCCCGTTATTATACATAGAACACATCAAGAAGCGAGTGGAAACGCCGCGTTCAAGGTACGCCTGTTGAAGATTGGCCTAGGGTAAAATCATCGGACGCTCTTGGTCGTGTATATACCGTCCATGTAACTAATTTTAAATGCTTTTGTCAGCGCATGTTATTGCATCATGTTCGAGGTCCAACTACCTTTACGGAGCTTAAAATTGCTAACGGTCAGGAGTGTAGAACTTACAGAGAAGCATGTGAAGCTGTACGTCTCTTAGAGAACGATAATCACTGGAACGAAACTATGGAGGAAGCCGTGCAGTGCCGATCGCCAGACAAAACCAACTTTACGCAACCCTCATATCGTCTTGCGGCCCTTCCAATCCGCAAACACTATGGGATAAGTACAAAGAGCACATGGCCGAAGACATATTGTGGCGATTGCAGTATGTACATGCAGATATGTCTTTTAATGATCACTTAGACAACGAAGCGCTGACAAAGATTGAAAACAAAGTTATGACAATGACGGTGAAGAAGTTGCATGATTTTGGCATGGTTGGCCTTCGACGATCAGGTGAAAGTGACTTAAACGATGAAATTGCTCGAAAATTAAACTACGACTTCACAGCGTTGCAACAGCAAGTGACCGAATTAGTTCCGCGGTTGCTTCCAGTACAATGTCACGTCTTTCAACAGGTGTTACGTCAAGTTGAGTCTGGGAATGGTGCACTCTTTTTTCTCGACGCCCCTGGAGGAACCGAAAAAACGTTTTGTTAAACTTATTATTGGCGATCATAAGAAAAGACGAGAAAATTGCTGTTGCCGTGGCTTCCTCCGGTATGGCCGCTACTCTACTGAACGGCGGTCGCACTGCACATTCCGTCCAAAAACTGTCATTATATCTTGCACAGGAAGAGTCACCAATCTGCAATTTCTACTCTGGTGATCTAGAGAGGCACACCTGCAGATGAAATCAAAGCCTGTCTCAAGTCATCAAGCTTATGGTCAAAAGTAAAAAAAATCAGCTTATCAACGAATATGAGAGTGCACCTTTCGGGACATTATGCTGAGACACTGTTAAAAATTGGCGATGGTCGTTTGGACACGGATGCTGAAGGTTGTATTTTAATGACGGGGGAATTCTGTAATTTGGTTGAAAACAATGTGGAACTCATCCCTAAAGTTTACCCAGACTTACAAGTAAATTTAAATTGTGATCAGTGGCTATGTGCGAGAGCAATCCTTGCACCTAAAAATAATACTATAAACCAGATAAATATTGACATTTTGAATAAGGTGCAGGGAGATATAAGGAGTATTTGTCAATAGATACCATCATGGACCCAGAACAGAGCACTTCATTTCCCGCTGAATTTTTAAATTCTCTAGAGCTGTCAGGTGTACCCTCGCACAAACTTCAATTAAAATTAGGTGTGCCCGTCATGCTTATGCGCAATTTAGATGCACTCCGATTATGTAATGGGACAAAATATAGTCGGTGCCACTATTTTAACTGGTGTGGCAAAAGGGGAATGGTTATTATACCTCGAATCCCAATAATCCCCACTGCCCTACCATTTCAATTTAAAAGACTTCAGTTTCCAATAAAACTAAGTTTTGCTATTACAATTAATAAAGCGCAAGGGCAAACATTGCAGGTAGCAGGGGTGCATTTGGAAAAGCCATGCTATTCCCATGGTCAGCTATAAGTAGCATGTTCGCGTGTCTCCAATCTCCAGAATTTATACATATTAGCGCCAAATAGAAAGACATACAACATTGTGTATAGGAGCGTCCTAGAATAATGTTTCATTCCGAGCCCATGCTTGCAACGGCCAAACAACAAGCAGAGTACAACCCGAATTGATTGTCAAATTCTAAATTAACGCGAGCGAAGCCGCGGGCGAAAGCTAGTTCCCCATAAATAAATCTCAAATCGTTTATTGCTATATCCATAATGTACATTGTATATACAGGTAGTAAATAAAAAGTAAAAGAAACGCGTCGAGCACAGCATTTTTTTTTTATAAGTAGAGAGAGGAAGAGCGTTTTATTACTTTTTCTTGTTGTTAAGTTTGAATTAATTTTTATATGTAGTTGTTGTTGTTTTTTTTGGTTGTGTTTTGTTGTTGTTGTGTTGTGTTGTGTTTTTTGTATTTATATTTCCATTCTTATACTTGTAGGAATTGTGTCAGGATCAGACATTTTAAAGTAAAAGTAAGTAGTTCACTTATTAATCGATTTTAATTGAATCACACACTTATCAATTATTTTTGTCACAATTCACTTTTAGTAGTTATTTTCACAATTCACTTTGATAACTATTACATAAAATAATTTCACACGACCATAAGTAATCACACTAGGCGCTTATGACAACATGTGCCACGGACCGACGTTAGGAATAGACTCCCACGATCGCTCCGCCCGGCCTCGTTTTATACTGAAGCACAAACAAGTCGAAGCGGAGAGGTGGGGACGGCGACATCGGACGATCGCGCCATGGCGCGATAGCGTCATCGCCCGACCATGCGATGACGCGGTCGCCCAGCTGTGCGATGGCATGATCGGTCCGGTGCACGTGCTGTTTACAACAGTACGATGACGCAGCGCCGTCACGGCCATACTGACGTGCGTACGTCCTCGCACGCGCACCTTAAAGGTACCTAAATATCTGAAAACGAAAACCACAATTTTAGTGTTCGTTCATCCTGACATTAAAATTATATCTTATGGTCTGGCCCGGTCCAACGACCCTTCAGAATTGTAATCTCCTGGTCCGGTTATAACTAACCCTTCAGGATGATTACTGCTTGGTCCGGTCATTGATGACCCTTCAAGATAACTGTCTGGTCCGGTCCAACGACCCTTCAGAATTGTAATCTCCTGGTCCGGTTATAACTAACCCTTCAGGATGATTACAGCTTGGTCCGGTCATTGACGACCCTTCAAGATAACTGTCTGGTCCGGTCCAATGACCCTTCAGAGTTATAATCTCCTGGTCCGGTTATGACTAACCCTTCAGGATGATTATTGCTTGGTCCGGTCATAAACGACCCTTCAAGATCACTTCACTAATTTTCTCTATGTATTAAAGCTCTTGTTACAGTTTTAACTGATTCAGGCTCCAAAGACTCTACCGATAATTTACGTGATCTACTTGGTTGACTAATGCTACTGGCTTCTAAGGTACGAGAGTCAGCAGTCATTGTTTCGCTATTAACAGACATGGTGTCACTATTCTCTAAAATAGTATCATTTAAAACATCATTTTCATGGGTAGTTTCATGAACAAGATCATCATTATTATTCGCCGTCACGTCAGCATCACTGATATTTTCCGCGATTTCTATTAAACCAGATTGTCCATGAGGCACTTCCCGTAAATTTTCGTGAGAATACTTGTAAATTCTGTTAGATCCGTTAATATGTTTTAACTCATATCGGTCATTTTCTAAAACAGAAATTATTTTAAATGAGCCCTTATACTTGCGATCTAATTTGGTTTGATGTCTTTCTTCGCTTTTTATGAAAACAAAATCGCCTATTGAAAAAGGACGTACTCTGGCTTTCCCTTTATCGAACCGTTCGGCATCAGATTGAGACAGTCTTTGAATATTGACCGATGCGTTTGACCTAGCTGATTCCAGATCAAGTCTATTAGTGTCGTGAGAGCTTACAGATATTCTTGATAATTGTAATGAATTTCCCTGAATTCCAAACATCAGTTCTAATGGGGTGAACCCTGTTACTCTACAGCGAGTACTGTTAAGAGCAAGTTGAATGTCTCCTAATTGGTCTTGCCATACAGTAACTGGGTCACATTCAACAATAGTAAGTAAATTTTTTAAAGTTCGCATGACACGTTCTACTTGACCATTTGCTCTACTGGAACCAGTCGCAATAAGATGAAGTTCAATATGATTATCGGTACAAAATTGTTTGAAATCGCTGTTATCATAGGAACGACCTCGGTCAGCTATTATTCGTTTTGGAGCGCCAAATAAATCTACTGCTTTTTTAACCGCTTTAATGGAATTTACCGAACTCAAATTTATAGTATGTTCTAGGAGAACAAATTTGGTAAATGCGTCTATAATGACGGAACAGTATTCTTTACGTTCGTTTTTACCACTAAGTTTGCCCGTTAAATCTAGGTGGAGGGTGTGCCATGGAATTGCCAATTTTGGGATAGGATGCAAACGCACTTGCTGAGCACCCGATGAACCTTTGGAAGCCTTACATGTGACACAAGAATCAACGAATTTTTTCACAAATTTTGACATATTTTGAAACCAATAAAGGTCGTACAATTTATCAAGTGTTTTCTCAAAACCAAGGTGTTTTATTTCATTGTGCACGAGGTTTATTAAAGACCAAATTAATGATTTAGGTAAAATAGGAAGCCATTTTGTGATTTTGCTTCGTTCAATCTTTCGATACAGAATACCTTGTCTAATATCATAAGTTTGTTCGACATCTGTAGGTAATTCATTTGATCGTATTTTTGAAATAATTTCTGCTATTTCAGAGTCGCGTGATTGTTCAACATGCAACCATCCCACTTCTGATGTAGGAATTGTGTCAGGATCAGACATTTTAAAGTAAAAGTAAGTAGTTCACTTAATAATCGATTTTAATTGAATTACACACTTATCAATTATTTTTATCACAATTCACTTTTAGTAGTTATTTTCACAATTCACTTTGATAACTATTACATAAAATAATTTCACACGACCATAAGTAGAGTTCTATTAGACACTAGGCGCTTATGACAACATGTGCCACGGACCGACGTTAGGAATAGACTCCCAAGAAGCACAAACAAGTCGAAGCGGAGAGGTGGGGACGGCGACATCGGACGATCGCGCCATGGCGCGATAGCGTCATCGCCCGACCATGCGATGACGCGGTCGCCCAGCTGTGCGATGGCATGATCGGTCCGGTGCACGTGCTGTTTACAACAGTACGATGACGCAGCGCCGTCATACTTATTCTATTAATATTTGATATACAAGTCTATCTGTTCATTTATTAAATTAAATTTAATATTGCTTATCATGGGCTTAAAAATTAAATAACAGAGAAGACAATTAAATAATGATGCAGACAACATCGAACCGTACGCAAACCACTAAATTGTTTAAGTTTCAGCAACCCCAAATAAAATTTTGTATTTATGCATTCCCTAACCGTTCTTCTATAATTGTTTGTAAAACGAAAAGCAAAATGTGAACTTAGCATTGCGTAATTAAATATCTGGGGAGTTCGCGACAGAAATGTTTATAAACTTCGAGATTTAGTATTCAAGAGCATTTCAACGCGAATGGGTGGATTCTTTCAATTCAATGGAGGATGAAATCAGAAACTGAAGATATTTTGAAATCTTGTTGGAATTTGTTGATTTTAATTAAGTTTTGTTGAGCCTGACAGATGAAAACTTTTGAAATATTCAATAATCCTAGTACTTTAAATGAGAATGGTTATCTCGTAAACAATTTCGTATTGAAACTAAGATATTATTTCAAAGTAATAATCTTGAGAGCTCAGCATCCACGTGTGTGTATGTTTATCCGGCTCGTTAGGCCGACGTTTCGTATAATAACCGGCGGTTATTCCTGTTCACCTTCGCCCGGCGGCTGCTGGGTAGTTAATATTAACAGGGCAGCGGAATGTATTGTAATTTAATTAGGATTAATCTCTCTGTTGTTCTAGAAGCTTATTGATACCTCAGACCAAATAAAAAGGTAGAGACGGAACAGAGAAGTGACGCCGTTTTCGTAAACATGTTGTGCATTTATTGAGGCATAGTTTAATTGTAGTTTTATGTAAATGTGTGTGTTTGAGCGTGTATGAACAGAGCGAGACGTAATTTTACGCTGGCCTCAAAAGATGACCTGTAAGATGTGTTTTGTATAATTGAAACACTTCTCCGTAATTATAGTTATTATGTATTTATTAGTATTTTACAATTATCAATCGAGACTTAATTTTATAACATTGCAAGCTACTTGTCTACCAATCATCATCTCATTTGGCGACTTTAACTCATTGTCAATAGGCATATTCCTGTATTCTAACATAGCTAACTCTATATTCTTATTTTCCAATAAACATTTTTTTAACATATTTTTAACTGTTTGAATGTGACGCTCAACCATCCCATTAGACCTAGCATAATAAGGCGTTGATGTATTATGTTTAAACCCAAATTGCTGACAGAAATCTACAAATACAGAACTTCTATATTGAGCTCCGTCATCTGTATATAATAATTCCGGGATTCCCCATCTAGAGAACGATGTTTGTAAAGCTTTGCTCCTCAGCTGATTGGTTTTTTAGTTCACTTAACTCTCTAAACTTAGTGAGATAATCTACTATTAATAAAAAGATTTAAGATTTTATTGTTCGCAGGCGCTATGTCTTGGTTTTTGACTTGGTCTGAGATTGATCCAGAATATATTTAGGATACAGGTTTTTAAATCATACCAGGTAGGTGTTTAAACTCTCTTCTTACTACAAAACAATTTAACTTTTTTTAAATCATCAATCGCCATTTTGAAATTCGAAGTCTCCTTAACTTGAAGTAGTCGATGAAGCTGAGAGGGTTAGTATCTAGGTTTCTGTGCCAAGTGACAATGCAAGACGTACAAGTTTCAGAGATAAGATTTATCGGGGAGTTCACTTAGACATAAACGATTCTATTGCGACGATTGAATTTATAGCATTCACTTGGGTTCGGTCTACACCAAACCATTAAATAACGACCAGTTTAACGAAGAACTTAGTATTTTCATTTATGCTTTACGGGAGAGGTCTTGTTGGAATTTCCAATCGATGAACTATTGAAAACAGAAGCCATTCAGTTGTTTCAATCTTAATTGGATCACCAAAATTCGGTAGTAAATGTTGTGAATCCGATTTTATTGAATCGAAGTACAGCTTAAAATTTGTAATTTTGGGTATTTTGTAATTTTGGTTATTTGTAAGCTGTACTGTCTCGAGCTGTAATGCCGAGTCTCGGTTCTCGTAACTTACGAATGAATTACTTATGATTCTTTTATAAGTATTGCTATTTTGTTAACAATCTCATTTTTTTTTCTGGGTTCGATAAGAGGCTGCAGGAAACTGTTGTTGGGTTTTTGCAACAGAAATTTCTCAGTAGCAGCTAAGGGGTCTGGATTTGTGCTCCGTTGATGGCAATAGGCTCGTCCTCTACAACATGGAACCAAAACATAACTGGCAAAATGTGGGATTACTCCTCTGCTCACCCTTTGGAGATTACAGGTGTGATGTATGTGTGTTAAGTGGGCTACCTAGCTGAGGTTCGGATGATTCTCTTGTGAAATATTTTTTTAACACAAACCTCAGGGTAACCGAATTGATAGCTAGTGGTAAATAAACGGTAAAAGAACTATTTTCCATTACTCTGACGGTTGTTCAATAACATTCATCAATGGCGCAGCGGTGTAAAACCTACCCTTTCAATAGATGTCATCAGAGCAATCGATTGTTCAGCTGACCCAGACTTCACTCTCATCGTAAATTGAACTTTATTTGTCACACATAGACCACACATTTCGTTGAGTCAAGCTATATATTGGTGTCTGGCAGTATTTTCAAAGATCTTATCCACCACAATGACGTCTTCGTTTTATGTACGTACTTAGCATTTGACGCAACATTAGGCGCATTTTCACTTCTTCGCGGCTCTGTCTAATCAATGGTAGCTTCCGACTGTTTATTTTGCTTAACGGCCTTGTAACGGCTTTGAGTAGCCCCGAGAGTTTTTCTTAATAGTTTCCAGTACAAGACTTAAAGAGAAAACTTTTCAGTGTAACAACTAGCCGTTATCGCCTCTGACAATATCCTCGTATGCATACACAAAGTAACAAGCTTCAAAATGTTTGAAACAAGGCACTAACGCAATGCACCGACTGAGTTTACTAACTAGCTATATATGTTTGAAAACCATTTCACGCATTTCCGTAACGAAAATCTCTCATACGCATATTGGCTTGTTTTGCAAACATTTTGCGCCACAATTTTTCAAGCGTAGCTTCTCGAATTGCACTGGTATACTAAAATCACTTAAATACCACTTTTAATCCTCTTACCACTTTTCTTTAGCAATTTAAAACCTTGTATCCTTGTAGGTACTTATAGATACGTAGAAGTACGTTACGTACGTTAGTTTTCTTATACATATACCTTTATAAATGACATCCCGGGAAATACATCTTTTCTTCATTAAAAATGTCGTTTGTCGTCGCTCAACTTCACAATTAAAACTATTTGGAAACTGAAAACATATTTTCACGAGTTGCGGAATTTATATTTAGCGAAATAATTAGATAATATTACGGTATACTGAAGGTTCAGACCGACGACGTCGCGTCATTATCGGTTTAATACAAAATTAAATTTATAAGTACCAAATAACTAATTTTTATTTTATTGGTACATAAGTAATTCTATTTGTAGTCGGTTACAGTTTTCATTCTAATAAAATAAATTGTTTAAAGTTAGAGTACATAAAATAAATATTACAAAATGGCTTGAATTTCATAGCGCTCCCCTCGGTGCAAAGAGCAAACCTCCCGGCGCGTAATATGCGCAGCCCATGAACAGTTACTGTCTCGTTACTTATCACAAGTTACAACTTTTTCAACAAGCTGGGAATCAGGAAAGTACTGACGCGGAATTTCAGCACAAAAGTAGCAAAAATATGAGTTGAGAGAAGTAATTATAAAATAAGATATTTCGTCGGTTTGCCCTAAGATTTATACCGACACCTTATTACGCGAGTCGTTTCCAGGCAATAAGCCAGGAGTTTTAAATATTTTTTAGGCATTTTTGTTTTATTATGTCTACATGTTCTAACTGTGGTTTCAACAACGTCTAGCCCAATCTATGTTATTAGTGTAACAATAATACTTGCTACACGCAAGAAATTTTATTTATTTTAACGTTCACATTGAGTCCTCTAATATTGTGAATCTTCAAGATTTGATTACGTATAGAGAAACGAAATAAAAAGCTTATTTCTCTGATAGCTTTTTCATAAGCAAGCTTATGTTTTCTCGATCAGTTACTTTTCTTTTCAAACAAACTGTGGCAGCAAACGCGCTGTTTCATTTCATATTTTTAGATTGCTTTGTTTTCCTGAATCATAAAGTAGTAAATTACAAGCACGTTTTTATTTTATGAAAATCTTACGCAGATTATTTCCACTCTGGAAAAATCATATCAACAATATATGGCTCCGTGATCAAATTACCAGCCACGCTGTTCATTTTATTAGTTAATTTCCTTTTTCACAAATCCACCGCGAAACGTTTTAATGAATGATGTATTTATTATGTGCCACCTTGACGTCTCCCCTCGTTACATAGAAGACGGTAACATTTTATTTCGTTTCTTTGTCACGATATCTCGCTGTTATTTGACTTGGAAGAATTATGCCAGATTTCAAGTTTATGTTTTGCATAATTTGATACATTAAATATTTGCTTGGTATTAATTATGTTTTTTTGGTTTGGTTTTTATGTTAGACAGACGACATCAAGTAAAAGGAATGTTTAATGAGATTACGATTTTTTATTCTAATTTCAGCAAAACGTTGGTTAGCCGAAACTAACTTAAATATCACAAAGCGTTATGTTATAATGTAAACTTAGGCTACACGCATGATTTCGTGATTCTTTGATTGAAAAATATAACATCACATCTTACATCTCTTTGTTCAAAGTAACAGGTAGATATTAGCCATGCTGGGCTACGCCGGCGTAGCTCGCGTAGCGGTCGTGTGCTACGCCATAGCAACCGTTTAAAACATAAACTCGCACAAACTATGGTTTACAAAATAAACACTAAGGCAGGACTTGAACCTATTAACTCGTCTTTCAAACGTTCTCCCTTTAATTATGAACATTGTAACGTGTGTACTCTCCCGAGGGTACTCGTACCTCTGTTATTAAAAATTTATACCGTTATAGCAGGGCCTAAGTATGTTGTATAATTTAAGATGTTAAGAGCATTGACCGCTTTGTAACTTACCTGCCTTGCCTGACTATGTTGAGAAAATGACAATGTAGGCCCAATACGTTTCGCTTCTTCCGCTTGCACTGACCTCAAGTGCTGCTCGATTGCTCTGAGGAGCACTTCCGTTGTGCGGGTGTACCAAGCGACATAGAAAACGGATCGAAAACCAACATTTATGTTGACCACAGTGACTATACTTAAGTGGATGGAAGTTAAAAATATGTAGTTATAAAAGCTTTTCCATGGTGAGTGTCGTCTCTTTGAGCACTTGACTGAGAGTCACTTACACTTACGTTACTAAGATGCAAAAACGACTCCCGGCGGAGTCGCAGGACAAAACAAGCTTTGGCCCGCGATCCCACTATGTCATGACGATTTATTTATCGTTGGTTTTTAGTCAAAAGTTTGTTGCCAAAAGTTGTGGACGACAGTAATCGCGTCGTCCTATATGTGAACACCTCCATTTAAAAACACAAGCCACGACACTTAAAACTACACGATTATCTGTCGTCACAACAAAGTGAGTACGCGACCTTAAAAGAAGACCGTCTTACTGACTTTAATGTTTCATAAAAAAAACCTGGAAATCGGGCTGAAAGCCACTTCAAAGTATTATTATAATACCAAAACTGGAAAATTTACAAAATTCTAACATTTAGCCGCATCTCGTTACGCTGAATGCTAATTCTAACTTAGATGAGAGAAACGTTAACCAGTATTATGAGGTCACGACCTCGCTCCGTAATGGAGCATCAAGGTCAGTCCTCTGGCTAAATGAAAACTCCACCGGAATATTTGTTTCTAGGCACATTCATTCTCCTACTGGTCTAGGTCAAGAGTATAAATGAGCGCTAAATTATTTACAAGCAAAAGTCTCAGTTTAGATGTGTAATTATGGTTTAGATATGGCCACAAATTAAAAAAATATATATGCCCGAGACAGTTTGATTATTTTTTTCTCTACGGAGCGCTCAAAATATTTTTTTTTCTTGTATTTGAGTGTAGGCTGTTAAAACATTCAAATACAAGAAAAATTGTGATGGCCCTCTTAAACCCGCCTAACATTTATTTGTTAGCCGGCTCGGGTCGGTATTGGTAAATTAATCCACATTGATCGTCCTCCATTATACGCGGAGCTTCACTAATTAACAGATGGTAAGTATTATTTAGTAGATTACCCGAAAGGGTGACCCGACCTTTAACGTTATTAAACGCCATTAAAACACTTAACAACTTCCCTGTAATGTTCCGTAGGTACCTATTTAATGGAGAGTTTGAGTTTGTAGTAGGAAAACTCGGCGACCTTAAAGTGAATCAACTTGGTGTGAGACTAAAGATGATAATTTTTCTCAAACATGCTTGGACATTTGAGCATTTTTTTGACAACCTTCTTAGAGATAAATCGAAATTGATGTACTGGCCAGATACAAAAGTTGTATGAAAATCCATATCTGTCGTGTTATTTAAAAACGGGACGATCTTTTACTCTGAAACATGGCAACCAAGGAAGTAACTTATCAAAGGTTTTATTAAAATTTCGAATGGGCTTGCAAATAGAAAGCTGTTTATTGAAAAAAAAAACAAATGAACTCTGAAGAGTTAATTTGTTTTTTAATTTAAGTTTGCGAGAGTTTTAATTTTCTCGCATTATTTGAGAAAAGTACTGTACAAGCTTTGGCCACAACTAGGCATTGATAGACTTACGTATGTGTGCCTCGGCTTTGCCTCGGCCCACATTTATACGTTCGTCCATCAATGCCTCTGTTGCTTGCCGCTGCAGTAATGTGCCTACTATACTTATGTACTCAGATCTTCAGTTTAGCCATATTGCGTATTTTCTTTATGTGTAGTTTTTTTTAAACCTTGTTCACCCTTCTTTATTTATCCAACTAACAAAATGTGGTGGAAATTAAATGTTACTGTTCCACAACATACCGCCCTTATGATGTCGCTAGCAGAACTCTCTAGCTAACTAGAAGATTCTCAAGGTTACCTATCTGTCTTTATATCATCAGTCGAAGATGTCATTAGACAGCACGGTTGGCGCAGTGGCTACGCAATTGGCTACTGTGCTGCGTATATAAATATCATCATAAATATTATAGCAATAACATATTTATTCTTTGCCCTAAAAATCTAGACAATACACAATTTTTGTAAAGGCGTTTTGAAATTTCGGAACCCTGTAGGGGGGGTTCTTCCGATGACGTCACCCGCTCGAAGGAAACACTTGATGTACAGCAGATATTTTATTTCGAAGTGAAGTCAAACAGGTTTATAGTTTATACATATAAAATATACAGGCACAGCTAATCTTAGCCCGACCAAGTCCGTTTGGACGAAGGCAGGGAAACTGATTCCTCTATCTCAAAAAAGTAAATATTGTGGTAAGACTACAGAACCATCTAACAGGGGAGTTCTACGTGACCTTTCCAAATAGGATGATGTTCAGTGGATGCACCTTACTGCTAGTTGGGAATAGCTTGACGAAATTCCAATAGGCTGCCGTAGTCATTAAGTGGCGGAGGATCTTAACACCTCGATTCAGGAATGCGCGTCATAGGCACAGCGCCATCTAGTGGTGAGCGGCACAACTTTTCGTACCACTTAATCGATGAACTTCTGCTACTTATGAATCTAATACATAGTAGGATGTGTAAATAGTAAATATTAAATTAAACGTGTGTTACAATCTCCTCCTCAGTCCTCAAAGACGTCTCGGCGTGAAGGACTGGATAGTAGGGCGTTAATGTTTCTTTGGACGTCCACGTCCACGTTTGCCTCTAGATAAAGGCTTGTCGGCAACAATCTCCTTTCTGGAGCGTCCTCTTCTTCGAAGGGGTTGAATATGCTCTGGCACAGAAGTGTGAGACTCCATCTCGTATGGAGTTAAAGCAGATGCATGATCAAGTCCAACTGATGTTTCCGGATCAGCTGGAGTAGCCAATTTAAAAGGTCCATGTTTATTGAGGATGACGTATGGTCCATCACTACGTGGCGCCAATTTGGCGGTTACACCTTGAGCTCCCTTGCTCACAGGGTGTAGGTTAACAAGTACTAAATCGCCTAGTTGATACTTTGGATGTTCACGCTTATGCTTATCAACATATGCTTTGCATGATACCGCCTTTTCTTGTACTCCCAGAAGGGACGAAGGTTGATTTCCTCGCAGCATTTTCCCAAAAGTGATGAAGGTTGATTTCCTCGCAGCCTTTTCCCAGAAGGGATGAAGGCAGATTTCCTCGCAGCCTTTTCCCAAAAGGGATGAAGGTAGATTTCCTCGCAGCCTTTTCCCAGAAGGGATGAAGGTTGATTTCCTCGCAGCCTTTTCCCAGAAGGGACGAAGGTTGATTTTCTCGCAGTCTTTTCCCAGAAGTTATGAAGGTAGATTTCCTCGCAGCCTTTTCCCAGACGGGACGAAGGTTGATTTCCTCGCAGCCTTTTCCCGGTAGAGATGAAGGTTGATTTCCTAGCAGCCTTTTCCCAGAAGGGATGAAGGTTGATTTCCTCGCAGCCTTTTCTCAGGAGGGATGAAGGTAGAGTTCCTCGCAGCCTTTTCCCAGAAGGGATGAAGGAGGGGAATACTGAGATCCTCTTGCAAGTATGTAACTCAACAGACTTTCGTGAGACTATTCCATGTAGGATGTAGTCCACGAATGCACTGTCTTGATCACTTTGTGTAATGATCACTTTGATATAATAATAAAATTATGTAACGATGAATGATTGGGGTTGTAATACCCATTTAGCCAAACGTCTGGTTGGCGGTTGGTTCATTAACCATTTTAAAGAAGTGGAGTAATTTTCTCAGCGGGCGTGAGCAATCGCATATTCAACGGGATGCTCATCTTCCTTATACCCCTGGACGAGAGAAACCACTGGCATCAGTTTTTATAATATATGGTTTTGTTTCATCTGCCTGTCGCAATACAGGGGCTGTAGACAAACAATTTTTCAGTGTAGAATAGGCATCTTCCTGTTCTTTCGTTTTCAATTTTCGGCACTGATCTGTGCTTTGTCCTGGGAAGTGACAAAACGAACACTTTGGTTTTGTTTGCCCGGTCTTCTTCGTTGACGTTTCAGGATCTTTTGACCAACTGCTCCATAATTGCTCAATAGATCGTGCTGCTTCAAGTAGCTCATTAAAAAAGGTTATGGAATATCGTGGTATTTTCTCCTGGATCTTGTGCTAAGCAAAGGAACCGTGTCTTCCAGGTGACAGTTTGACTAGGAGTGATTCAAACTGCGCGTCGGACAGGTTGACAGACATCTCTCCTTGCCTCCTTTTGACTGTAGTCGTAGTGATACGGCCGTAGCGGGTTCTGTACTTCGGCTTGCAGTCGGGCCCACCGTTGGTCGCCAGTTTGTAGGGGGGGTTCTACCGATGACTTCACCCACACGAAGGAAACACTTGATGTACAGCAGATATTTGAAGTTTGAAGTGAAGTCAAACAGGTTTATACAATTATAAAATATACAGGCACAGCTACTCTTAGCCCGACCAAGTCCGTTTGGACGAAGGCAGGGAGGTGATTCCTCTATCTCAAAAAAGTAAATATTGTGGTAAGACTACAGAACCATCTAACAGGGGAGTTCTACGTGACCTTTCCAAATAGGATGATGTTCAGTGGATGCACCTTACTGCTAGTTGGGAATAGCTTGACGAAATTCCAATAGGCTGCCGTAGTCATTAAGTGGCGGAGGATCTTAACACCGCGATTCAGGAATGCGCGTCATAGGCACAGCGCCATCTAGTGGTGAGCGGCACAACTTTTCGTACCACTTAATCGATGAACTTCTGCTACTTATGAATCTAATACATAGTAGGTTTTGTGGGGCTTAGTTTATAATTTTACTTACAATGTTTGATTAATAAATAAATAATAATAAAAAAATAAAATAGGATGTGTAAATAGTAAATATTAAATTAAACATGTGTTACAACCCTAGATTGTAAATGTGACCAGTCATCCTGACATCACAATGACTGCCCCATTTTTAAATTAATTTTCTCAGTTATTAATTAGGTACCAATTATTTAAACAAAGGTATCAAATAGTAGCAAATCGGTATAAAATTTTAGTAATATTTTAAAGCTGATCGGTCATTTTGGCCAGTCATTCTGATACTGTTTTAAGCTTTCACGGTTCGTAACTATACTTAATATAATAATAAAAAAAGAAAGGAAAAAACAATAATCACGGAAGATAATTATCCCGTATGTGACATTTTAAGTATAATCATTCTAATGTTCACAATATTTGTATGGCCTACAGGTAGTTTCCCAGGTCTGACTGTTCGTGTATTTGAGTTTAAAAGTTTAAACGCACCCACAATACAGGAGAAATTCCTAGTGCGGGGGAAAAGTAAAAAAAAGCCAAGTACTAAGCTTGAGGTCTCGGTCATAAAACTTATCTTTTAAAGACGGAACGTGCTCAAAGAGCTATTTCAAAAGTCTCTTATGAATTGGGAATCCGATACCCGACTAATCTTTTTTATATCGAAAGAGTAGACTGCTTACCTATCGCTTTTAGATGTTTATTAGTGTTCGTCTCATGAATGGTAATTCTAGTATCGCTATCGTGTAAGTAGGATCTTGTACGATGTAAGATGTGCGATCCTTTCATTTCTTAGTTGGCATAAGTACTCGCAAAATGAATTTGCTTGTCAAAATCTTTTGAGGTTATTTTGTGTTCAAGCTTTTAATAATCTGTACTGAAAGTTTAGTGGCAAGTGGAATATTACATTTTATTCGCACATCATACATTTTAGCCTTTTACAGGTAGAAAGTGGTCTGCGGTTATGTGGTTCGTTTGAAAGTGAGCCGCTCGTCTATTTGGGCCGTAAAGGAAAAAAGCGTATGTACTACCGAGTTCACTGACGGTCGAACACTTTTCAAACTTATGCCCTGGGAAATAAGGTTGAAAAGTAGTCGACCGTCAGTCTGCGGTAGTATGCACGACAACCAATCAAGCAAGTAAAAGCCAAATTAAGCTGATCTCTCATTGTAGGGGAAGCTCATACAAAGCGAGATCAGATTATACTGGATATGTATAGCTTAATGTGGCGCCGTGTTTACCATATTTCTAAATACGGTTTTACATGGCCATCATTTAACTTCTAACTGTGATTGCGGTTTTAGTTAGCGAAATAGAATAAAATGTATTCAATCTAATAATAGGCTAGTTTCCACCATCAATAAATTGCAAATCTATTTACTCCGTCAGTTAGAGTATTAGAAAATAATGGACACGTATGTTTTGTTTTCGTAAATCAATGAATATTGACAAAGATAAAACACATCAAAACTCGGAAGTGGGAGGGGGGGGGCTCGTGACGTCAGAACGCACTAAAAATTGTACCACGGCTTGACGTATTGAGGATTTTTAAAAGCGTCGTATCTTCGCCAATTTTGGTTTACGTAACAAAAGAAAAAATACGGGTCAAATATTTTTTGATAATCTAACTTACAGACTAATTAGATCTTTTCAGTACACAAGTCTATTAACCCTCCGTGTAATTATTAACCTTTTTTGCTAACGTGTGACCAATGAACGACTTTATAAGGAAGAAACCAATATGAGTTATGAAAAACTCGAGTGGAAGCTACTTGGAAATGACAGTGGTTGAGTAAATACGCTTTTATTCCGCAGCGCTGAACAAAAAACCTCCCCAGATGCAGATATCGTTAAAGTAACAAACAGTTCAAAATTCACAGAAGGTGTATTCATGACTGTTTCGTGAAGGTTGTTTGAAAGAAGAAGTTTTCAGTTCAGGTAGCACTAATTTCCCAAAGGAAATGTTGCTACTGATGTGTATTGTATGTAACCGCCATATAAACCCAAATGTTCGAACCAAATCTTCCAATAATTATTCAATATTTTCAGAATATGGAAAAACTGTCGTTATGCCGCCGTTCAATAAATATAAAACTCCAGTTCTGTGGGAACTTTCGTTACAGTTAAATATTTATACGGTAACCCCAAGTACCTTCAAGGGTTGTTCAGAAAACCCTTCATTTTTAAGCCTATGTACCACTATTGTACATGAAGTTTACTTAATAAATAAACGTTTGTGACCGTTTTTTTTAAATTGACTCTTGACGCGTCTGGAAACGCGTGGAAGTAGCAAATCGCGTTCACACGTGAAGTTAAGATGAGAGATCGTGTGTGATCGTGTTGATGAGAGGTGTGAGTTTTAAGATTTTGGATTGTAATTATCAAGATAATTCATGAATAATAACTTTGCCTTAAAAGATTGTGGTATAATTTAATGCAATCTTATTAAACATTGTGACTGTGACTCATAAACTATACACGGTCGTGGTTCATCACTTTCACGAGTAGTTTTTTCTTAGGAGTTAAAAATGAATAAGTTAAAACCATAAAAGGGTATGATCAAATGTTTCAATAACACTGGCCAATTTTTACACAAACTACACAAGATGGTGTTTTCCGCCTCCTGCCGGAGGCTCGCCTCCTCCCGGAGGCTCTACGCGGGAGTCGTGCGGTCCATGGCCCTTTACGGTGCCCCGGTGTGGGCGCGTTCTTTGAGGCGGCGAGCCGCCCACTATCTGAACGCGCACCAAAAGGTGGTAGCCGTAAGGCTGGCCCGGGCGTACCGCACAATCTCCCGCGAGGCGGCGAGCCTCCTTGCCGGATTGCTGCCATGGGATCTGGAGGCGATAGTCGTCGCGCGCCTGCATGAATGGCGCGCGGAGGCGCTACGCCGGGGGGAAACTCCGCCGCAGCGACAAATTGTCGCTCAGCGGACAGACTTCCGGCGGGATCTCATGGCGACATGGAGAGAGCGAATGTCATAACCCCGTGCAGGGCACGCCACGATAGTGGCGATAAGTCCCCTCTTTGAGGAGTGGCTTGAGAGACGCCACGGCGTCCTCACCTTCCACCTGACGCAGGTCCTCAACGGACACGGAGTGTTCGGGAGGTTCCTGCACCGAATCGGGCGGGAGGAAACGCCCGGGTGCTTCCATTGTGAGGATCGACCGGAGGACACGGTGGAACACACGGTGGAGGTGTGCCCCGCGTGGGCGGAGCACCGCCGTGTCCTCGAAGCGGCGATCGGCGGCGGCGTCCTCTCGCGTCCGGCCCTGGTGCAAGCCATGGTCCGGAGCGAGACGGAATGGGACGCCGTCACCTCCTTCTGCGAAGCAGTAATGCTAGAGAAGGAGGTGGCGGAACGTGAGAGGGAGCGAACCTCTCAACGTCCCGGCCGCCGCGGGAGACGCCCCGGGCGTCGGGGGCCACCGTAGGCGCGGGCCTGTGGACGGTGGGCTATGGGCTAGCTCGCCGTCCGTCCGTCTCATGACGACAGGCCGTGTCGACGGCGCGTTCGTGTTCCACGCGCGCCTCAAAGAGAGTCAGCAAAAAGGAAGGGGTCCGTAAGAACCGATACCTGCCGGGGTTACGGGACGGTTCGAAAGAGATACCGCGGCCCCGGAACACAAAGGGCGATGAAGGAACATGGATGGGTTTTAGTCAGTAAAAGACTGACACTCCCTCCTGCTCCGCCCCGAGCGGGAGGAGTTATTTGATGATTTCCAATCCGGAAAAAAAAAAAAGGTGTTTTCTACGGATAAATGTGTTGGGTCCTAATGTCACTTCTTTTGTGTAATCATAATCTCTTCAAATGACTACTTACCTGTATTAAAACAATCTCAGGGACTAATGCTCTCCCTGATAATATTAAACGGGTTCACCACTGGCCAATTATGCCGGCCGTCCGTCTGCACAATTAGAGCCTCATAATTAAAGACACTGAATACACAACTCTACTGAATACTGTATGCACTGAGTGTTCAGTGAATTATTCAACATTTACATTACTTCAGTGGAAGGTCAGCGTATCCCTTTTCGTTCCTTTCCTTTGTAAAGTGGTAGTTTTACGCCAACAAAAAAAAAACGAGGGCACTTGAGGTGTTTGAGTTCTGCCGTAATGAGAATCCAATCTTAATGTATTGGCATTGAAGAAAAGGAAGATTCTTTATACGAAAGAAAACTTATCATTCTTACTCAAAGCTTGATGAACTCAGCGTACTAGGAAAGTTCCGTGTAAAACTTATTAGTTGAATAAATTAATTATCTTAATTCTATCTGCTGCTCGGACGCGGATAGTGACTGTTGTGTACAATTGTAGAACGAATGCAGCTCTCAATTATTTCATCCGAATCAACTGAAATATTTCTTAGTTAATTCCATAGTGTGCACACTGTACACTGCTTTACATCAACAAGAAAATCAAATCATCAAGGTTAAATATTGACACGTGTGAAAAAACCTGGCCTGTTAAAGTGCAATGAATATAATAGGCTAGTTTCCACCATCAATAAATTGCAAATCTATTTAGTCCGTCAGTTTGAGTATGGGAAAATAATGGACACGTGTTTTTTGTTTTTGTAAATAAATGAATATTGACAAAGATAAAACGCATCAAAACTCGGGAGTCTTGTGACGTCACATATTGCATTAAAAATTATAGCACGGCGTGACATATTGAGAATTTTAAAAGCGTCGTATCTTCGTTAATTTTGGTTTACGTAACAAAAGAAAAAATACTTGTCAAATATTTTTTGATAATCTAACTGACGGACTAATTAGATTTTTTCAGGACACAAGCCTATTATGTATAATTATATGATGCACATAATTCCATATACTGTAGTGTGTCTAAAATTTTACTGAAAAAATCTCAAAATTATTTGATAGTCCTAACAATTTCATGAACACTCGCGGCACCCGAAAGCTACCGTTCCAAACGCTTATGAATTCAAAACATAGATGATACACTATATAATGCAAGAATTCAAAAGTGCTGCGGAAATGGCTTGCCCCTGAGAACTTGTAAATATTGCAACACACTCGTTTATAAAACATGTTCACCGCAATAAGTGAGTTTTATTACTAGCAAATAAAAAGCAAAAATAACAACACGACCTTTTGCAATTTTAATGTAAATCTCGCTCGAGGGAGTAATACGATGAAAACAACTCGATAGAATTATAAATTCGTTACATGCCATAAGAAACTTCACAATGATAGCAATAGGGTAATTTGGTTTTGATAAGTTATATAAAGAGGTTTCGTTATATTTCTACCCATAAGCTATAAAACTTCAGTTTGCAAAAAAGAAAAACCGGCCAAGTGCGAGTCGGACTCGCGCACGAAGGGTTCCGTACCATTATCTATACATTTGACAAAACGGCAAAAAAATCACGTTTGTTGTATGGGAGCCCCCCTTAAATATTAATTTTATTCTGTTTTTAGTATTTGTTGTTATAGCGGCAACAGAAATACATCATCTGTGAAAATTTCAACTGTCTAGCTGTCACGATTCATGAGATACAGCCCGGTGACAGACAGACGGACAGACGGACAGACGGACAGACGGACAGACGGACAGACAGACGGACAGACAGCGAAGTCTTAGTAATAGGGTTCCGTTTTTACCCTTTGGGTACGAAACCCTAAAAATTAACTATTTATTTGTCTGGAGTTTTGCCAAATCCTACCTCGTTTTACTTAGTTCATTTTGTAATTTTCGTTCTTCGTATAGACGCCCGCGCGGGGGTGGCTGATCTTCATAAGTTATTCGACAGGGCGTTTCTTTGACGTATTTCTCCTTTGTTGTTGTATAATGAATAAGGGTACAAATCAAACGAGGACTAACGTTTCTCTTTATCCTGAAACTAGCTGACCCGCGCAACTTTGTCTGCGTCACATAATATAGCTTATAGCTGTTTCCCGCGGTTTCACCCTCGCTGCTCAACACCTGTTGGTCGTAGCGTGATGTTATATAGCCTATAGCCTTCCTCAAGAAATGGACTATCCAACACTAAAAGAATTTTCCAATTCCAACCAGTAGTCCCTGAGATTAGCGCGTTCAAACAAACAAACTCTTCAGCTTTATAATATTATATAATAACTAGCTGACCCACGCAACTTCGTCTGCGTCACATAAGAGAGAAAAAGCTAACAAAAGGAATACATTTTCCCCGTTTTTGCAACATCTTTCATTTATGCTCCGCTCCTTTTGGTCGTAGCGTGATGTTATACAGCCTATAACCTTCCTCAATAAATGGGCTATCCAACACAAAAATATTTTTTCAATTCCAACCAGTAGTTCTTGAGATTAGCGCGTTCAAACAAACAAACAAACAAACTCTTCAGCTTTATAATATTATAAGTATAAGTATAGATATAATAGTATAGATGTGATCTTAATCGGTAGATAGCCCCCATAGTGATAAGTATAAGTAGATGGATATAAGAGTCATGAAAGCTCTCTCTGTAAACACTGATATTTAAGACTATGAACTATAGTTGGTGCCAGTTAAGATGAGAATAGCGGTCATTGCCCTTTCCTTAATATCTCTTTGTACGAACTAAAACAAATAAACCATGTATCGTTTTTCATTACAAAAAATGTTGAAGATCACGATAGATGACGATTCCAGACTTGAACAGGCTTATTTTTGGATTTCAAAGTTAAGAACCTTTATAAATGTAGGTGGGTCAATGACCTCTTTTGCGATCTTAACTGGCACCAACTATAGATACAAATGATGATTACAAAGTTGTTTGACTATTTGATACTGAAAATAAATATTAAGACCGAGTGGCAATTATAATTATCTTGAATCTTGATTTTGTGTCCAGGTGCAGAGTCCAGTGCTGGTGGTGGAGCTGACCCTGAACAGACTAGAGGGCACACAGCTCAGGGCGCTGGGTCTGCTATCCGTGTACGGGTTCAACGTGACGTATGAGGTGCGGGGAGCGGCGCAGTCACCGGGATCCGGGGTCACTTCATGCAGCGCCATCGAGTGCAGACTGCTGGGCCACTGCTATGCTACAAGGGATTATCAGTAAGTTTGACAAGAATTTAACGATAACTTCAAAGCTTAGGTTTCCAAAAACAAGCGCAGATACATGATTTCCTTTAGGGGGCAATTCTTGTTTGATTTTGCTTATCTTACAGAAAATTCATAAAAAAAATTGATGTTACATAATCGACTTATGGCGACAATTTTAACAACAAAATGAAGTAAGGCTCCAAGAACGAGCGAAACGAGCTCGAAATTTTCAACACTCTACCTTGGGCAGGTTACAATTGTTTAGGCCCTTCATACAGGAGTTACTAGGTCGACTCTCAAAGGCAACATTCAAGAGGAAGTAGGCTGCAAGAGCAAGCGTAGAGAGCTCGAAATTCTTATGACCCCTTGCCTTGGACAGGTTAGAATGGTTTCCATCCTTCTTAAAGGAGTTATTTGGCCGACTTTTAGATAAATTCAAGAGAAAGTAGGGCGAGCGAAGCGAGCTTGAAAATTTTAACACTTTACCTACCTTGAATAGGTTAGAATTGTTTGTTTCGACCTACTGGAGTTACCTGGGCCTCTTATAGATAAACTCAAGACTCAAGAAAAACTAAGTAGGTTACAAGAGCGGGCGAAGCGAGCTCGCAATTTTTTTACATCATTGTCTAATTATGCTATAATTGCATATAAGGCCTCGGGGCAAGGGGCTCCTAATTTATTTTAGGCTCTGTCTATACCGGTCGATCATGCAAAAATCCAATTATAGTGTTGGCACTTTTATTGGATTTCCTCTGGATTGGTCCAGAGGTAGAAAAAAGGAGCCATTTTGTCAATTTTTTTTTCCGCATCGTTAAACAATATTTTAATTTGAGTGTTACCATTTTACGCTACAATTTATTACGTACAATACCATTCTATGGCATCAGGCAGGAAAAGCTATTACTTTTGAAAATCCAAATGCAGCAACACTAGCAACTAGGGGCAGCAACCTCCTCCTGGCGACGCCCATGACAAGACATCCAACTAGAATATTCAGTTTCAATTCGTCATACTAGTTGAAGCTTGGCTAATGACGTATTCGGCCCGGTTCAGCGGGGGCAATTGCACCCATTATTCCCCCCTGTATCCGCGCCTTTCCAAAATGGCTGTAACTTATAATTAGTGCCTTTGATAATTAGGTGAGAAAGTTAAAAACCGTTTTTTAAAGTTGGATATTTTATTTTCAAATAAAGCACAGCTTTTGTCGAAAACTCCGTTAGCGCAGAAAATAAAGCTTAGAAATTAAGTGCAAGCGAAGACAAAACGGGTGCCAACTCACTGATAAAATAAAGTGAACGCCATTCATTGTTTACGAATGCAGTGTACTCAACAAAAATGCTCGTTTTATTAATAGCCATAATACCGCTGGGTACTATTGCGTGATTATTTGTAAAAAATATTGCTAACTCCAGAATATGTTCCGTGTCGCAGGGCCTTCTACTGTTCGTGTTTCTCTGGTTACTCCGGAGCGGACTGCGGAGAGGGCCCGCTGTGCCCGCGGACCGCCAACATGTGTCAGAACGGTGGCACATGCAGGTGAGTGAACGTGTTTGAACTCCTGCAATAAAAAAGAAATACCGGAAAATGTAAAGGAAACACATTTTATTTTAAAAACGTTTCTTTTTCTTTTTTATTATTTCCGAAAACTTACCCACATTTGTAACTGTTCCACTTTTTGCTTCGTGTATCCTCAATTTCTTCGGGTTTTTTGTTCTCTAGAACAAAAAGGGGTTTTATTATTTCGGGCACATTTTTGACTGAGGACATAAGTTTCGTAGCAGTGTAGTATCTACTATAGGAGTGATACATCAAATGCCTCGATCAAAAAATTATCATGAAAGTTGTTATTGTTCTTGATCACAAGTAGTATATACACAAGTAGTATGTATCGACAGACAGATGGGCCCGGCCGCCGTCAGCTGTATCTGCGCGCCGGGCTACATGGGCGACCTGTGCGAGGCGCAGCTAGCATCACCCGGTGAGTTAAGTTTTGATTCTTCAATATACTGGAACTAACTTATCCGTTGTACTCGTAGCTACATGAAAATGGTTTAAGAGGAATCAATAATTTTTGAGAAATTTTGATTCCTATTCTGTGAAAAGGAATCAAAGTTAAAAAACAAATAGCAAGCAAATGACGATTTTGCACTTTTTTTTTTGCCTATCACTCCTCTTTCTAATACTGATAAAAAACTTCTATTGGACCAACCCAGGATGGAGTACTAAAACAGTACGAAATTGTAAAAAAACTTCCCTTACATTTTGGGTGAAAATTTTACACTAAAAAATGATGTTCTTCGATCTTGTTTCTTATACTGATCAAAACTTTCAATTGGTCCAAAAATCATTTTAGTACTAGGTACATAATAAGTTAGAATTGTAATCGAAAGATAACATCGTAACGTTAGGTTTTGATCATAAGAAAATACCTAAACTTATATGATTTTCGCTCTTTTAAAAAAACGGTAGGTTTTTCTGACTATACAGGGTGAAACTATGAGGAGTAGCCAAAACTACTCAAAAGAGACTCGAGCCCGATGTTGATGAAAACTAAAACTGCATCATTCGAGTTTCGATTAATTAATATTCCGTCAGGAATTGAACCCGTTGATTTTAAAATGTTCCCAGAATTTTATCCCTATTAGCGAATATACATAACAATAGGTACATTCTTTTCAGAGTGCGGTATAGAAGAATGTGCAGGAGTTTGTAAGCAAGGAACAGTTTGTGACTGTAACCCAAAGGATACAGATTTCTGTAAGTAACGAATGGCTTATATTGGATTAGTAAGAACCTGCTATGTAATGATTATCTAAACGTTGTATGTTTATAGCATCAGCACGATTTGACACAAAACTGGAAGTAGTGGATCAAGCAGGTGTAAACATATCTCAAGAAATTGTTAAACAGGTATTTACTGCGAAATGTAACCGAATAATTACTTTTGTACTTCAATGGGAAAAAAATATTAAAATAACTGTTGTGGGTGCGCGTGTGGGGCGCGCGGCGCGAGGCAAGCGCACTGCGTGCAGCACTGGCACGCATGCGCACACACCACGTGCGTCTGCGCGCCAATACGCTGCACTTCCACATGCAACCTGCGCTCAGTTTACAAGTGAGTATACATAAAGGGTATAAAACAACACTTAACGAAGCCTAAAGGCCCTTGTTCTCCCCGTCATTTCGATCCTTTTTTTGTTCTACACCACACCTGGGAACGAAGTTACGAAGATATTGGGGGTCAAAGTTCCAACTTTTTGACAAGTTTTTTTTTAAATACAAGTATTTAATGTTAGATTTTTTACTTTAAACACCTCCACGACCCCCGTACCATTCAATCCATCCATCTGCACAATGTTTTGAGTGCGTTACATTGAGTTCTACCACAAAACATAATTTTTCACCTCAAAAAAAAAGTCGTTTCCCAGCAATAAATCTTGCGTAAAGTTACCTAGTTTGATGTACAGAATGCTCGGTTGACGGCTTCGTGATGAGGTCTTTTACACCCTTTTTTTTTTTTTTTTTTTTCTCCTCCCGCTCTGGGCGGAGCAGGAGGGAGTGTCAGACTTTTACTGACTAAAACCCATCCATGTTCCTTCATCGCCCTTTGTGTTCCGGGGCCACGGTATCTCTTTCGAACAGTCCCGCAACCCCGGCAGGAGGACTTTTACACCCTGTATGCTAAGTCACGACTTGGTCTCCCAACTATGCGGTAACTATACCATACTACCTAAATCATCAACTCATACACAAGCAGAAATCTTTACGCAGCGTAATCTACTAAACAGCAATCATTGACGCTTCAGGGAATTTGGCAGTTAATGGCTTATGGCTATTGGCTCTAGCTTGTTTTGTCAACGATTATTGCATGACTAAAAACCTTTAAAATTGTTTATTTAGCAAATAAAGTATCAGACGGGTTAATGCACATTTATTAATTTCTCCTTGTGTGTAGAACCCACATCAGCGGTTTGGGTTATTCTATATAATATATTTAATCTATTTTAAGAAATATTAGATGGACGTGTACCAAAGATATAAGTGACTGTGTCGTATATTTATATTTGTCGGTTTTTTTAGGGTTCCGTACCTCAAGGAACCCTTATAAGATCACTCTTTTGTCCGTCTGTCTGTCCGTGTGTATCCACCGATTTTCTCAGGAACGGGTAGAGTTAGCAAGTTGAAATTTATACCAGATACTAAGGTCTATAGTCCCTATTAGGTGTATAAAAATCAAGGCCTTGAGTCAACACGATAAAAAGATATGGGCAAATTTAGATTTTCGCGAAAACTTGTAAGTACCAAAATTGGCCTTAATTTTAAACTTTTTTTATTTTTCTTAATTTTCCTTTTACTTGTGCTTGGTTCAGAGCAAGGTCTTACACCTTGCTTTGAACTAAAATTGTTAATTCTAGGTCAACCGGAATTACCATAATTATAGGGTTTTGGTCGAAATCCTATATGGTAGTTCCCATTGACCTAGAACCATGAAATTTGGCGAGAAGCAATGTCTTATAGCATATGTAAAGGGAAAAATCGTAAAACCATAAATATGTAGTTTAAAAACAAAATACCTACAAGATTATACGGAACCCTCGGTGCGCGAGTCCAACTCGTACTTGATTATTACAAAGGCGATAAAGTGGCATACCAGAATATATGGGGATAAGTTTCGTACAAAGTACGAGTACCTATACATTCTTGGGATAGCGCGGTAAGCTTGATTGAAAAAGTTTGTCGAGATGCCTACGAGTACATTTTCATTAATTGAGCCGGTTTACGACGTTTCTATAAACAATGTATAGGTCATGTGTATCCTCAACGTTATCGTTTATTAATAGATGCGTCTCGCAGTAAAAACGAATGTACTATATGAGCTCTGACGAAATCTGCTCATTTTTAAAAACAAAATTGCGCACGTTCTCCACATCTGTTTACCACCCTTACCGAATCATCGACACTGAGAAGAAGAAAACCTATTATTGGCCTTATTTATTTTTTTCATTCGATTTTTTTTTCATTAACAAAAACAAGGGATCGGATGCTGCGATGCTATTGGTTGATGAGCGTAAATAAGCGCATCAATAGCAGCTTTAAGCTGCAAGCAAAAAGTGCCGTATTGGTGGTGAGATTTCGTCCGAGCTCATTACGGACTTAATTATTGTAATAGCTAAAACATGATTTTTATTTTCTTTATTATAGAGGGTTTGATCAGTATGACCATGCCACCCTCATAGGGGCAATCTTTGTCTAATGTACATGACGTTGTAATAGCTAAAACTTGTTAAAATTACCGTTTTTACTTACTGTTTCCCTTCACTCCCGCTACCAGATAACACCCACTATTGTCGGGATGTAGATTTACATTGTTTGTAGTAAATTACTGATACGTTATTGACACTAGGTGTGAAGCTTGCTAAAGTTGTAATATATTTCTTTTCTAGGGATAATATATGTTTAATTAGATTAAGATTAGATTAATTTCTAGTCCTTTAGAAAGGAAGCTTAGTCGACAAAGGAATGTCCAGATTCAGTCATATTTTATTTTCAAACACGAAATTATATTTTCATCGTTGCTGTAATGCCATTCACTAAGGCTGCCTGTCCATCGAAGCGGAGCGAGGCTGCGGAGCGGAGAATCGGAGAAATATTAACCAATAGGACTGCATACTAGAGCAGAGCAAAGATTTTATGCAATCTTATTGGTTAATATTTCTCCGATTCTCCGCTCCGCAGCCTGGCCAATGGGCAGGTACCTTGTAGGATGACTTTTGCGGTAATTTTCAACTTGGTAAGAATCTTTTCAGACCCTGTCTGTGAACCATTGTCCAGAAATATGGGAGGGGTCGCAGTTCATACTGACATGTATGGCGAATGGATCTCCGAACATCACCTTCACGTGGTACAAAGACGGGATCAAGATAAACTTCAATGGAACTTTGAGGTAAGTGAATGAGACTTGGAAACATAACCGCACCCAGGAATCGGCCTTCTTCTAACACGATCCTTGGTGGTTACATTTCGTTAAGTCTTTATTATCAAACCAAGTGCATTCAGCTTTTTTTTTTCGGATGGGAAATCATCAAATGACTCCTCCTGCTCTGGGCGGAGCAGAAGGGACTGTCAGACTTTTACTGACTAAAACCCATCCATGTTCCTTCATCGCCCATTGTGTTCTGGGGCCACGGTATCTCTTTTGAACAGTCCCGCAACCCCAGCAGGCCGATGACTGGAAAAGGAAGGGGTCCGTAAGGACCGATGTCCTTACGGACCCTTTCCTTTTTGCTGACTCTCTTTGAGGCGCGCGTGGAACACGAACGCACCATCGACACGGCTTGTCGTCATTAGACGGACGGACGGCGAGCTAGCCCATAGCCAACCGTCCACAGGCCCGCGCCTATGGTGGCCGGGGCCACGTGGTGTCCCCCGACGCCCGGGGCGTCTCCCGCGGCGGCCGGGACGTTGAGAGGTTCTCTTCCTCTTACGATCCGCCACCTCCTTCTCTAGCATTACTGCTTCGCAGAAGGAGGTGACGGCGTCCCATTCCGTCTCGCTCCGGACCATGGCTTGCACCAGGACCGGACGCGAGCGGTCGCCACCGCCAATCGAAGTGCATTCAGCTGATGTGTAGGTTTTCAAACATCATTTGAAACTAATATAACTGTAATTTGTCGAGCTACGTCCCATCTCATAACTTTCCCATTTCGACAACTAAACAAAATAGCATCACAAAAGTCCCATTTCGTAACTATTTTGATCTTCGTACATTGAATCTCATTTCACCAACTTTTGAGTATGCGTACATTCAATCCTATTTGGTAATTCTCATTTGGCAAGTACAATTAGCACTCAAGACAACTACCAAGAAAAACCACAATTATTACTATTCTGTATTATTTCTTTCTTTCTAACTTATCGTAAATACTTAAATAATGCACACAAAAATAAACCTTCCTACTAAGAGTAAAATAAAGTAATTAGAATTATAACTAAGAAAACAAATAGTTTCAATAATACTTAAACAAACTACACTTACTATACCCCAAAAATAATAACATTGAAAAAAAGTAACAAATTATAACAGAACAGTCACAACTTTTGGTTAGATATTCACCAAAAAGACTTCTGTTCTGCTTGCATTAATTCAAGGTGGTATTTATTCCTGTATGTCCCCAGCCGTACCCGATCGGGTACAGTGCATTGTTATTTTAATTGTGTCTGTAATTGCGGGTATCGAAGAGCTACCAGTTCTGTCTGCTAACACAAGTTCTCAGTAATAAGACATCAACACATCACACGACATTGCTTCTAGTACTTTCTGCTCAAATTCCAAATTGATGGAAAGATTTTTAGTAAATTTACTAATGTAGTATTGTAAACGGCGCGGCGGGACCAACATCTTCTTCACGATTCTATTGTCCTAGTACTTTCTGTTCAGTTTCTAAATTGAGTTCTCTCACAACAAACCTAGTGTGCCAGAGATAAAAAATAACGACATCAACAAGAGGTTTTCTTGTAACTTTGGGAGCTGACTGTACTGTACAAAAAATAGTTGAAATAGCGAAAATGGCGAAATGGGATTCAATGTATGAAGATTAAAATAGTTACGAGTTGGGACACTTTTACGTTTGTTTTGCACGTCTTTTGTTTAGTTGTCGAAATGGGAAAGTTACGAGATGGGACGTTCGCTACACTTACAAAAACAACGATGCGGTACTATTATATGGCAGTCGACAGAAAGCTAGTATTGTCGTTAGATAAGCGTCCGTTTTCAGAGACATTTGGACGCGCACGGTGTCAGAAGACGCGCTCGGGCGTCGCATGTCAGTGTTAGGCATATCAGAAGCAAAGAGGCCCGACAGTGGCAAGTGGTCCTGTGCAGCAGACGATACTGGTAGGAGACGATGTAGAGCGTTGAGACTGACGGTGCTGAGACCACCCGATATACGGCTTGTGCCTTCCACAATCACTGTCAATAAGGTAAGGCAATGTAAACCGACAGTGCAATACATCCTTGAGAAAATATTGACAATTACAAATTGAAGTGATATAATAGTTGTGTGTCAGGGCGACAACGTGAGTATAACATGTCTGGCGGGGGCGGGGCGGGTGCACGGCGCGCTCGGGTTCAGTTGGGCGAGGGAGAGGACGCTGCTGCCGATGGCGCCGGGCAGGGAGGTCTGGGAGGATTTGTTCCCCGCGGGGAGCGTGCTCAAGCACGCTCCCCGCGCACCCGCGCACGTACAGGTGCGTTACATATTGTTTGCATTGGCATATGTTTTTTAGTCTACCAGTAAAATGGGCAAAACATCCATAATTTTATTCGAGGTCATCCTTTTGGTCTTTTAAATAGAAATCTAGCGAATTCCGGTGTCAAGTATCGTCAGTAGCTGGCACCAACGCCCAAGCCGTGACCATGTGGGCTCTAGGAACTGACGACGTAGCGTGTGAGAGCGACGTTTCCCATGGCTTGCGCTGGCCGAAGACTGCGCCCGGAGCGCACGCCACAGCCTCCTGTCCACCTGGACATAGCGGAGAGACCACCAGGCAAGTAGAAAATATTGAATGAATCAATATTTAGGAATATCGTCTCATCCTTTTTCTTGCAGACGATATAACTTTTCATTACATCCAGGCAGTGTCATAAGTAACTTATTTTCAGGTTTTGTGAACCGAAAACCGGTCAACACGGCGTCAAATGGATGTTACCAGATTTCTCTGGTTGTGTTGCAGTTTCACTTAGGGATATTTATGAACAGGTAAAGGAAAACTGAACAAATTGTTTTGTAGATTCAGTCTAATCACAACTGCTACCAAAATAAAACGTCATGATGTTGTCAGTTTACTCTGATATCGCTGGGCTACTCTTGGCGCGCTGTGTCGCTCGTGGCGCGGCAGTACGGTGCAGTGCTGCTCTCGCTGCCGACACACCCGGGTGAGGGTGAGCCTCCCCTCACACATGCAGCACACATGCTGCACTACCTCATGTCTGCTGCAGCTCAGCCAGCAGACAAGTACCACAGCGCGGAGCATCTGCTGCACATCTATGACCACCTGCTCACACATCCTGATGCCTTCCTGGATGAGGAGGTACGGAGCTACGGATCATTTAAGAGATTAGTTTGAGATGCAAGGTTAAGTTCATTTAGTTTAGAATGATGCATTGATACACAATGTTACTCCTATCAGAAAATCTTCGATCTCCAAAACGCAGTGGTGGACACAGCAGGCATGAGGAGTAACTTTGACAAGCGCTTCCACGAGTTCACAGTCACAACGAAACCAGTACACATGGACAACGCAGCGCACTTCGAGCTTCAGCTAGCTCCAGTGGGGAGCGAGGAGTGGCTCGTGACGTCAGCAGGAGTGGAGCTGGCGGATAGAACTGACAATGCTTCTGTGGTCACCGTGCTGTATCATGATTTGGGAGCAAGGTTGCCGTCGTTGAGAAAATACGTTGAGCAAAAGTAAGGACTTCTAACGTTTTTTATTCTGAATTCAATCTTGGTATTGTAATTATTTTAGTTTTTCAGTTACTTCTGTTTTTTTTTGGTTTAGTTATGTTTTTATTTATTTAAGTTACTTTCCTTTACACGGTAGTTGTAGCGGCAACTCTTCCAGATCCGGCCGCGCGACAGAGTACACAGTAGCATCACAACAGGTGCAGGTGTCTGTCAGCGGCGCGGGAGTTAATCCCATGCTCCCTCATACTGTCACACTACTGTTCGCACACTCCAAGAATTACAGCGCTATTGGTGAGTAGATACCTACACTACACAAGTCTGTCGTCCCAAAAGAACGTACTGAGCTCATGTAACTACATGAGCTCAGTACGTACAACTGTCCTGGTCAGCATCTCAACTCGCGTGTGGAGGTCGATTGCGGTCGTCGCCGCGCGTGTGGAGCATGCAGGCGTGTGAGCTGCGCATACCGGAGCACACACATGTCGCGTGCCGCTGTCGGGGACCCGCCACCATCGCACTCTTTACTGTCGAGAGAGAGCCATTCGTGAGTACTTCAGGAGAAGTGATATTATGATAATACAATATTCGATAACATCTCAATCTTGTTTTCCTCAGACAGGTTCAGAGAATGACTTACGAAGCATCGTGAAGATTACTGTTAGCCTGGGAGGTGCGATGTGTCTAGTGGCGGCATTACTGCAGCTCCTCGGTCTGGTAACTGGCAATAAGATGAAGCTGCTAGTGCTGCTGAAAGCTGCCACTGCGGGCTTTCACTCTGCAGCTATGTTGGCTCTACTTGAATGTGACACGAGCCAAGTGAGTTGAAAATATGTTATCCCTGTGCATAATGCGGTTCAGAAAATGTTACGTGTTGCTATGTGCTGTAGGACGTGGCATGCGGTGGCAGCGCAGGCTGGGCGGTGGCGCTGTGTTGGATGGCGGGCTGCGCCGTGCTGTGTGCTGCGCCCCTGCTGCTGTATACCGAGCTGGCTGCGACAGCCACGCGCGCGCCATCCGTCGGATTACTGTACGGTAAGTGTAGGCGCATACGGACCGGTGTGCACGAGGGCCGGCCATGTCGCTATACTCACGTGAACTGGTTGCAGGCGTGTGCATACTATGCTGGCTGACAGCTCGAATGTGGGGCGGCGCGCCGCTGCAACTGGGCGCGGCCGCAAACGTCGTGTGTGCTGCAGGCCAAGCGCTACTAGCCGTGCTCGCGCTCGCTCTCGCACTCGCGCTCAGAGGGCGAGCACGCGAGCACAAGCCGGCTAGACAAGAGCACGTGCGCGAGCGAGCAAGAGTTGTGCGGCACACGCTAGTGCTGCTGGCCACTACGGCAGCCACGCAAGCGGCCGGAGTGGCGTATGTGCAGCCCGTGGAGACCAGTGTGACGCGTGCCGCGGTATTGAGCGCCGCCGCGCTCGCTAATGTGAGTATCTACATTGATTCCTATCGGTATAACCATAGGGCTCAGTCTACACCTTCTATTGCTTGTCCAGGGTATAGCGATGCTGGCGTGCTACGTAATCATGGACGAGGAGTCTGCAGGCAGCGTGGCGCCTGCTCACGCTCTCCTCACACAGCGAGTGGCAGGACCCGCCCGAGGGAGACGCCTCACATAGTCGTGAGTTACATTTCTTCTTTCTGTCACAGATGTGTGATTATGAAGACCCAGTAAATGACACTCATGCATCCCGTCATCGTGAACTTAACCCTATTTGAAAGAGTTCTGCGACCTGACACAAATAGGCATAAAAATCTCAAATGAACCGCCGATTATTTAACTAGATCTGATATGCATGATATTTGTTTCTTTTACAACATTTTGATTGGATACAACTTTTACTGTTTGATTTGTTTCTCTTGAATGTTCAGGAGCACGTACTAAACTAATATCATCACGTTGTTGTAGTGTACATAAAGCAAGCTCGCGAGGTGGAGTGCTCCTCCTCTCACGTGTCACCCGCTAGCACCTACTGGCAGGCGCCGCTGATAGAGAGCCCGAACACCATGTACAGGTGAGGACTGAGGTACAATCTCACTACTACTCAGTCGCGATCTGTAGTGGAAGTGTCGTCTATATGAGAGCTAACACGTTGGTGTGTTGGTGCAGGCGTCAGTCGAGCGGCGCGTGTGTGGCGGACATAGTGCGCTGCGTGGAGTACAAGCGCGAGCCACAGTCACCGCGCACGCACACGCGCGCACTGTGCGACCTCATACCCACAGGTAGCACTACAACTGTACGAGTCACTAGGCTCGCCACAGACTTCGCTGTCACTTGGCAAATCTACTTATAATAATAATAAAAAATTCCCCCTATTTATTCTGGAAGGTTTCTGTAAGAAGTTCAGATTAAACTTACGAATATATAATAAAATTAAGAAATCGATATATTGTTTTCTAGTCATAACAACCGTGTAAAGCTGAGGCGGGTTTTTATATTCTGCAACAACCCTAAAATCCCTCTTAGCTTGTGTTTTGTTGTGATTGTAATAATGGCATTATGTTAGAAGGCGGTGACGGTATGTCGCACGTGTGTGTGGAGCTGCGCGTGCTGCCACACGTCACCGACACGCGCGCGCGAACTTACAGGGACAGCACCGATACGCCCAAGGTAGTGCAAATTTAAATACATATAAATGCACTTAATATTTCAACTTGTAATCTAATCGCAGCATCATTGTCCCAGGAGAGCTGTACGATCTGCAGTCAGTCGACACCCGACGTGTCGGCTCGTCCGATCAAGAGCTGTCTCAAGAAGCGCGCGTCACAGATGTCGTGCAGCAGCTCGCTGCCGTCCATCCACCGCGAGTGCAGCGCCGAGCACAACCACTCACACACACAACTAGTCAACACACACGCACACGACTCAAGTCACAGCACGTACACACAAACTGACAAAGTACTGCACAAGATATCACATGACCTAGACTTCCTACTCAACAGGACGCCGAGCCGAGCAGCCGGCCACAGCTCACAGCGCGTGCAAGAAGCGCCGCCTTAGTGTTTAGTAAACTACAGTTACATGGAAACAGGGATGTGATATGACAAGCAGCTTAGGTATAATAATGTACATAATATTCTAAAATATAGTGTTAATGTATTATTACTTGGAATATGTCATTTATAATAATATGTAATTACTTATTTTTGTAAAAACAACGAATTTTTTGTTACGCAATTTTTGGTAAAAAAGAGTTGCGAATTGCGCTACATTCAAGTATTAATTATACGACGGATCTCATTGTAAATTAGTTTGGTATTAAATTTGTATTAATTTAGATAATAATTGTAACGCAACAAAAACGTAATGTAATGGAAATTATATTTTTGTACCTGTATTTGGAGACTGTTGTTTCATTTAAATTAAATAGTCTAGACTGTTAAGAGTGTTAAAAATACCATGAGTGTTGTAGAAGAGCTATGAACTGAATAAACTATGTGCCCAGAGCCATCCTGAAAAGTTCCCTCTAGTCGCATTTGCTTTGCTGAAAGCTCTTTCAGGGTCCCATCTTATACAGCTACTAATTACAACTATTAATTGATTATACCCGCGTAGTTCCCGTTCCCGTGGTAATACAGGGATAAAAAGTATCCTTTGTCACCCGGGAATAGTGTAGCTTCCCAACGGTGAAAGAATTTTTCAAATCGGTCCAGTAGGTAGTTTTTAAGTTTATTCGTTATATACAAAAATAAAAATCTTTTCTCTTTATAATATTAGTATAGATTTAATATTGTTATAAAATGGCGGCGGCTGGTCTCCGCAATTATTGAACACAAGCGGAAACTTAGGACCGATAGATGGAAGGTGAGGTTAGGTCCATCGGGTTTAAACTCATAAGATAAGTTAGGTACTGACGTTGCTCAAATAGCTGCTAAGCTGAAGTGGGACGACGCTGCGACTATGAGGAGCCCTGACTCAACCAGGAGACGGCAGACTCGTAGGAGGTGGCAAGATGAGCTGGACAAAGAATGGAAAGAACTGGAAGTCATGGGGAGAGGTCTGTGGGCTGAAGCAGGATAACAGCACATATCTGTCTATCAGGTACAGAACAGATACAGGTGATGAAGGTGGCACTAAAGTAAATTCTACCAGATTAACCCAATTTGTTTTAGTCGTGTTTAATTATGCTTTTCTTTTGTGCCGAATATGACTAGACCTATACCCCTATACCGTATGGAAATCAGTTCCTTTAACTGCACCATTCATGCGCCGAACTTTGTTGAACCACTTACGTCGTGACACACTTGGACAGTTGGGACTTAGCGCTTAATCAGAACACGCTGGAGGCACTACCATCTAAATCCCTTAACTTTACTATGCGTTAAGCCAGATGCTTTTCACACAAAAAATAAACGTTATAAATGATGTTTATTTTGCAAATAACACTTTTGCACGTATTTTTTAAAACTATATGATGGGACCGGTGTTTCGTACCTGATTACTCTGAGAAAAAAGTCTCTTATTGTCCAGACATAATCTTGGTCAACTCACATGAGAACTATGCAGATTAGTGTCTGAGATGGTCTTTTGAAGAAAGAATCACACAGATTTGAGTGGACCTGTCCAGTCAGTGCAAGCATTTGTCATTGACCGTGTAGCTCCACGTATGTGAAGACTACAATTCCATGTTAAGTTATTACAATTCAAGCATTCATTCAGCTCTTTCTCTACGTGATGTACATAAACCCTTTTTTAAACGACTAATTAGTAGACACTGTATTCTGTATTCTCTGAGGGAGTAGGTAGATGTGTACAATACACCCAGATTTCGACAATTAGGTATGTTAAGTTGATGCGATCGTGTTCCGCGTGCGCCTCAAATGACGTAACATCACGCCTGTATGCTCTGAGGGGATACGCAGATGTGTACAATACACCTAGATCTCGACAGTTCGTTCGTGCTCCGCGCGCGCGTCAAAGAGATGTCAGCAAAAGGGACTGTTCTAAAGAGATACTGCGACCCTGGAACACAAAGGGCTAAGAAGGTTAATGGATGGGTTTTAGACAGTAAAAGTCTGACACTCCCTTCCGCTCCGCCCAGAGCGGGAGAGGTAATTTGATGATTTCCCATCCGAAAAAAAAAGGTACGCTAAGTTCCATATATTGGGGATACGCCTATTCATCATCAGCATATTAATGTTCCCACTACTGGGACACAGGCCTCCTCTCTGTAAGAGAGAATGGGCTATAATCCAGCACGCGGGCCCACGGATTGGTCATGTCACATGTCTTAGAATTTTTTGGTTCTAGGACATGCCGGTTTCCTCACGATGTTTTCCTTCACCGTTTTGAGAGCAGTGGTGATGAAATAAATTACACAAAGTGATACGCCTGCCTGGGTTCGAACCCACGACTTGCTGTTCGTAAGTCGGGGCCGCCACCACTGGGCCACCGCTGCTCACGTCTATTACCAGTCATATAAATTCATAGCAAATATTTGTTTGGGAACAACTAAAAATGGTAAAATAAAAAACTTTTTTACAAAAAATAAAACCGACTTCAAAAAACACATAAAAGTGAAAAATAACTTTAGCTTCAGAAGTCGGTGACAAAAAAAATATCAATCAAACAAAAGTCACTTATTACGTCACTAGTTACTAGTTATTAGATTCCATTATGATTGTCGTGAGGTACGTGTGAAGCGTGTGCACGATATAAGTTAGAGGTCTCGGGAGGGTAGGTAATTATGTTCGACATTGGTTCACGTGTCCCCGAGGGCAGACGTGATCGGTTTACGTGACGACACTCCTTTTCACGCTGATATTCCGCTGATGTATCTCTTTCACACCTTAATGAGCGGAGGTTGGTGAGTGTGGGGGTACCGATGTGTTGTTAAAAATTGAATCTGAATGTTTCTCAATAACCGATACTTTTATTCTAAACTCGATTGATTAATTTTCTTTGATTAAAAAGTTTACGTTCTTAGATACCATTCGTAAATTATTAAACTTACTCGTAGAATAATGATGTTCTTTCAGATAATTTATTACATTTCTCATTGGTTTAACTTCTCTATCATTACGTACTTACCTAATTCTTCAGTGTTGGAAGTGTTTTTCGTAAAATCCGCTCCCTTCTCTTGGAGCCGAGAGAGAACCAGTTTCCGTTTGCTCAGCAGTTTGTTAGGTTTTCGACGCGACGCTGAAATTCAATTTTAATAATAATGTTTGTCGGATAATTTCGTTATTATTTTTGTACCCATTTCGAATAATTTACTGGAAAATGGTTTTACGAGCTAGAGCAAAATATTGGTCACTTACAAGAAACATTTTAAATCACTAGCACAAGTGTAGTTGTTGACACGCGATAGAGCGTGTCAACAACTACAGTTTGGTCACTAAGAAAATGCGTTTCTGACAAAGCCTGACTACTTTTTAAATCTCTTTAGTTTCTGACGTTTGCCAGTTGGTACATACATTTAGCGCGAAGTTATAACTAATCCCATCGGCTGTCAAAGATCGTATCGTTTTTAATAATAATATTTGTTAATAGGGCAAACCATAGTTACATGTTTATCGTAAATTCTTTGCCACTTCAAAGTTACATCGTCCTTTCGCTCACGACCTGTCAGGAACGTATTCTCAGTGGCTCAGTGGCTTAACTTGTAGTCCGCTTGTAGTGTCATAATTAAAAAACAGATGAATAACGTGAATATTGAAAAAGATCTACTGAAATGAGTTGCTATGCCTTGGAGCGCTGTAGTTGGGAAGCTAAGATGAGTGCTTACACTATACCGAATGACTTTTTTATCACTTTCCAAAAAAAATTGGTATACTTAGGTGAACGGAGTAGAAGCTTATGGCATACCTAGTAATTTTTTTCTATTTTCCACAGCTTAGAAAAGAAAATGATCCATCATCAAAAAACGCTACAAATAAGTAAACTTTTCTTATTAGAACAAAAAAGAGAAATTTTGAACAAAAAAATGGAAAATGTCGAATTGGAAATCATAAGCAATACGCGTATGATTTGAACTTCGATTTTTTTTTCCAGCCTCCATTTTACCGAGTCACCGCGAACTAATTTTCAACCGACTACCAAAAAGAGGAGGTTCTCAATTCGACTGTATTTTTTTTTTTTTTTTGTGTTTGTTACCTCAGAACTTTCGACTAGGCGAACCGATTTTGATGATTCTTTTTTTGTTTGAAAGCTGGTGCTTCCCATGTGGTCCCATTTAAATGTTGTGAACTTCTGATGCTGATCTTCGGAGATATACAATGGAACTCTTCAAAAATAGACGGCAAATCTGCCGTGATTGCTGAAATCGCTTGAATGTTTACTGTTTATACAACATCATGATATAACTTCACACCTGTATGCTCTGAAGGGGTACACAGATGTGTACAATACACCCAGATTTCGACAGTTAAGTATGTTAAGTTGGCGCGATCGTGTTCCGCGCGAGCCTCAAATGACGTAACATCACGCCTGTATCCTCTGAGGGGGTACGCAAATGTGTACAATACACCCAGATTTCGACAGTTAGGTATGTTAAGTTAGCGCGTTCGTGTTCCGCGCGCGCCTCAAAGCGATGTCAGCAAAAGGGACTGTTCTAAAGAGATACTGCGGCCCTGGAACGCAAAGGGCTAAGAAGGAACATGGCCGGGTTTTAGTCAGTAAAATTCTGACACTACCTTCCGCTCTGCCGAGAGCGGGAGGGGTAATTTGATGATTTCCCATCCGAATAAGAAGGTAAGTATGTGAAGTTCCATAACTTCCATATATTGGGGATACGCCTATTACCATGACATGTGTTGTTAATAATTTGACAATAAATTCATGGCAAATATTTGTTTGGGGACAACTAAAAATTAAAAAATTAAAAACTTTTTAACAAAAAATAAAACCGACTTCAAAAAACACAAAAAAGTGAAAAATAACTTTAGCTTCAGAAGTCGGTGACAAAATAAGTAAATCAATCAAACAAAGGTCACCGACTTCTGAAGCTAAAGTTATTTTTCACTTTTTTGTGTTTTTTGAAGTCTGTTTTATTTTTTGTTAAAAAGTTTTATATCTTTGGACATTTTCTCAAGACGACATAAAGGCTCTACGGTCTAGATAGACTTACATAAGGTGCTAATAAGTAAGGTCAGATTTCATTAACATGATCGTGTGGAATGAATAATCTTGATCTTTTATAAGAGAAAACATATATATTTTCCCATCTTTGTCAACAAAATGAATCGATAATTTCAGATGAAAGCTACTTTATTGAAATGGACGTGAAACTGTAAACCTAGTTACAGTCACCTGCCCAGCCTTTTCCCAACTATGTTGGGGTCGTCTTCCAGCCTAAACGGATGCAGCTGAATACCAGTATTTTACGTGAAGCGTCTGCCTTCCGCCACAACCCAGTTAATACGATACCCCTTTGTAAGACTTGTTGTCTGACTGAGAACTTAACGACTGTCCAAGATCTACAAATGATAGCGGGGACCAATGGCTTATCGTGCTTTCCGAGGCCCATCCACGTAACAACCTAGACAAGCGCGGCTTAACCTGAAGATTGACCCCAGTGGCTGTTATTATTCAGTTACGAGCTCTTCTAAACGGAGTTACACCATAACAGAAAACATAATTTCGGACACTTAATATTTAGTGTCATAATCTCATTTCCTGTATTTTACATGAGTGAGAATGGGTTCAGCTCTGTAGAGTCTATTCTGGTTAATCGTACAGTAATGAAATAAAGTTAAATGGGCCATTGTTGCAACGTTAAAGGTAATTGCTTGAATATTAGCACTGGAATAATTTGGGTTCGTTACTGTTACAGGTAAATGAACGAAGCTTTGCAGTAAAAATTAAATTAATTGTGAACGATGATAGAATGGGGGATTAGATTGTGTCATTCCAAAGCACACTCTCCGCAATGTAACCGATTCCAAATAATAACATATATTAAAAATAAAATAAAATTCATTTAATTCAGCTAACATGATCCATACAGTGAAATTAAAATTTCTATTAAAAAATAAAATAAATTATCACAAAAACATAAATTAAAAAATAAATTACCATCAATTATTAAAATCAATAAAATAATCAGTTATTAAAATAATCAGAATCAAAATAAGATTCAAAATTAAAAAAAAAGATAAATAAAACATTCAAACCTATACATAAATGACTATTTTATCGTATTTTACGATAAAATAGTCATTTATGTATAGGTTGAAAAGCTTGTGTGACGTTAAACCTCCCTGTCTCACCCCGCTTTCCAACGTCTGTGCTTCAGAGAGCGTTTTATTCCACCTCACAAAATTTGTTTGGTGCCTATATTATTACCTAAGTATTAGGAATCGGTTACACTTCGGAGAGTGTCATTTCCCATTTCCCATTCTATTATCAGATGAGCAGGGATACGGCGAAGCGTCACCGTTATATTGTTGAAGTTCTACGAACCCGAACAGAGCGTGCAAACATCCAGTCTATGGAATCTCTGTTTCCCGATCATTATAATCTCGATCTCTTAAAAGTTCGAGTGAATCGGTTTCTTCTAGGCAAGCGTGCTCCACCCTAGGCTACGTCATCGCTTCACACCAGGCGAGTTGCGGCCAAACGCAAGCCTATTATAGGCTGCGCCAGATAAGTAGGAATTAAAGGTCGCGCATATATTTATTTAAATACATAATCCCGAAAACAGAAATTATGACATAAACTTGTCCCGAAACGACCATTCGTAATCCTTGGCTTTTTCTAGTAATAAAAACGATTCATAATGTATTGTCGGTTTACCTACGCAGATAAATTAAGGAAAGAGCTATGACCTTTAATTCTTACTTATCTGACGCAGACATAATGTACACTTAACTAATTATCATTAAATCCGTTAATCAATGCTACATCCCAGAGACATAATTTAAGGGTTCCTTAGCTAATGACAGATTTAAGTATACGTAGGGCGAAGCATCCTAGAATTATCTTATCGATAAAGCCTTGGTGTAGCCACATTTAAAAAGTGTTGATATTAAATCACATTTGTTTATTTATAAATGTTGAAAATTATTATTCATAGTAATATAATGGATAATCAGTTCTTTAACTGTAAGTTTTTACTAAATTACAAAGGGGAACAGCTATATTCATTGAAATAAAATAAAGCAATTGCGATCTTTTTTCTATGGCATCACTGAGCTGTCAACTGTCAATGTCAAGTAGTATTTACCGAGCGGGAAAGTTTGTGTTGTAAATTTTAATTTCATCTGTATTAATTTACGTTATGGTAAGTTTATAAGCATTTTCAGTGAAAATGTTATATCAATAAAATTCATCGACACACCTTGTGTACTCAAAGAACTTCCGTTCATATTTCTGTTTCAATTATTTCTATGATAGGTAAGTATCTGCTAACCCAGGTAGGGTTTTGTAGCGAAGTACCGTAATTTTATTGCTAACATTATTTCCGGTGCAAATGGTAATCCTCTTTTCGTTGGTTTCCTGAAGTCGGATTGACCAACGGCAATATGCCACTTTTTAGGGTTCCGTACCCAAAGGGTAAAAACGGAACCCTATTACTAAGACTTCGCTGTCTGTCCGTCTGTCCGTCTGTCTGTCACCAGGCTGTATCTCATGAACCGTGACAGCTAGACAGTTGAAATTTTCACAGATGATGTATTTCTGTTGCCGCTATAACAACAAATATATATAACGCTATAAAAACAGAATAAAATTAATATTTAAGGGGGGCTCCCATGTAAGGCTCGCCCGGGGCTACCGCACGATTGCCCGCGAGGCGGCGAGCCTCTTTGCCGGATTGCCGCCATGGGACCTGGAGGCGATAGTCCTCGCGCGCCTACATGAATGGCGCGCGGAGGCGCTAAGCCAGGGGGAAACTCCGCTGCCGCGGCAAATTGTCGCTCAGCGGACAGACTTCCGGCGAGATCTCATGGCGACATGGAGAGAGCGACTGTCGCAACCCCGTGCAGGGCACGCCACGATAGTGGCGATAAGTCCCCTCTTTGAGGAGTGGCTTGAGAGACGCCACGGCGTCCTCACCTTCCGCCTGACGCAGGTCCTCACCGGACACGGAGTGTTCGGGAGGTTCCTGCACCGAATCGGGCGGGAGGAAACGCCCGGGTGCTTCCATTGTGAGGATCGACCGGAGGACACGGTGGAACACACGGTGGAGGTGTGCCCCGCGTGGGCGGAGCACCGCCGTGTCCTCGAAGCGGCGATCGGTGGCGGCGACCTCTCGCGTCCGGCCCTGGTGCAAGCCATGGTCCGGAGCGAGACGGAATGGGACGCCGTCACCTCCTTCTGCGAAGCAGTAATGCTAGAGAAGGAGGTGGCGGAACGTGAGAGGGAGAGAACCTCTCAACGTCCCGGCCGCCGCGGGAGACGCCCCGGACGTCGGGGGCCACCACCACGTGGCCCCCGGCCACCGTAGGCGCGGACCTGTGGACGGTGGGCTATGGGCTAGCTCGCCGTCCGTCCGTCTCATGACGACAGGCCGTGTCGACGGCGCGTTCGTGTTCCACGCGCGCCTCAAAGAGAGTCAGCAAAAAGGAAGGGGTCCGTAAGGACCGATGCCTGCCGGGGTTGCGGGACTATTCGAAAGAGATACCGTGGCCCCGGAACACAAAGGGCGAGGAAGGAACATGGATGGGTTTTAGTCAGTAAAAGTCTGACACTCCCTCCTGCTCCGCCCAGAGCGGGAGGGGTTATTTGATGATTTCCCATCCGAAAAAAAAAAAAAAAAAAAAGGGTGCTCCCATACAACAAACGTGATTTTTTTGCCCTTTTTTGATAATAATGGTACGGAACCCTTCGTGCGCGAGTCCGACTCGCACTTGGCCGGTTTTTACAGATTCAGGTGTAAATCTATAACTTGCGTGAAATTCCTGAATAGAATATTTTGTAAAGGGATCAGAATAATCTCGTAAATTCCGCCTCGGTCCCACTTCTCTATATCTTCTGGCATAATATAAAAACTTAAGAGGGCCCTTCCCGGCCCGCCTTTCGTCAACGCGAGCATGGTCGAAAAGCTTGTTGTTTCATCCAGAGCCACAGCGGTGGTATTCTTTTAACTCCCCTGTCTTACCTAGCCCCAACCCCGCACTATTTGCCTCCCGCGTACCTCATACCGCCTAACGCGAGGACATTGAACGAAAAATATTGTTCAAAAATTTATAAATCTTGTTCCAGGAAATACGTGTTTTTGAATTAGTCTTACAAGTATGTGAAATAAATATTTGTTATTTAGATCTCCAATTCTATCTATAGGATTTTTTCTTTACTTTTACAATTTATAAGTACATTATGAACGGCCTAAGTTGAGGTAAAAGTTGTGCAAAACAGCAATTTTTGGAGGCTTATATACTGAATTTGATTCCACATTTTTTTTTTTTTCTTCGATAGAAGCCTAGATATAGTCCACAAGATACTTAATAGTTCGAAAAATTCAAAGATATATGTCTAACAACGGCATAATCACATTAATAAATCATATGTTTAAAGTTTAGTTTTTTAAGTAGCCGTAAGTTGTTTATTATATATCTGGTGTGTGCTCGCTAACCACTATTGCATTGGGGTAACCTGTAAAGATAGTGTGTAAGTTTAAAAATAATAAATAAATAAATAATAATAAATAATCACGCACGAGCTATTGTCAAAATTCTCGCGAAAAGTATGGCGGGTTGGCCGCTCTTAATGAAGTCTGCCAAATCAGACATTATTCCTTTTTAATTAATAAACGTTTATTATGAAATCGAATTCGCGGGTAAAAATAGAACCCGAAACGTAGATGTCAAAATCAGCCATTAAATATTTAAGTAAAGGTTTTGCTTTACTTAACTTTAATTGTCATTAAGGGACGCTAATGAACCGTTAACTGACTCTGAGGGTGATTTTTTTTTAATTTTTACTAAGGAATCGTTTAAGTAACCATTAACTGACTCTGAGTGTGGCTGTATATTAAAATTACTTACACATGTAAACATGACTGACTCGTTAATAATGATGACAATTTAATACATCATGGTATCTACGTAACTAATACATACCTACTCGTAAATAAACCAATTATTTCATTTTACGAGTTGTTTACAAGGTCTTTCAGCACATAAACCTGCAGCGGTCAGTGCACATTGTTGCAGTACACGTGTTGCAGTGTTATTTATAAATAATACTCATGGCTTCACCTTGACCGAGTGGTATATTATTATTATTATTATTATTTATTTATTTCAGAGAAATCTCCATATAAGTTGCATTATTATAAAACATAAAACATAATAAAAACATATAAACATAGAATGTTAGTGTGTTAGTAACACAAAAATGTACCTACAAATATGTTAGTATTTTTAGTACCTATATCTAACTTATGCCTATGGCTGTCCTCAGCTATTAGCACATGTTTAAATGGATAAATTTAACATACGAGCTTCGGCAATCAATTTCTGGAAAAACGCCGTTTACATAAGAGACATATTTTCCGATGTCATCACACTGACGATGCCTTCATGTCAAGTTTTAAAAACATACTATATAGGGTGTAAGGAATAGCTCTCCCCAAACTGACAGAGAAATAAGGAGCTGAATTGATGAAAGCTTATTTTGAATCATATTCTCGGTACGCAGCAATCCATTTATGTAAATACGAGTACTAGCGGACATCACGCGGTTTCACCCACGTAGTTCCCGTTCCCGTGGAAATCCATACTTCCATACTAATATTATAAATGCGAAAGTAAGTTTGTTTGTTTGTTTGTTACCTCTTCACGCCTAACCCACTGAACCGATCATCCTGAAATTTTGCATATTCATTTTCAGGTGTACTGTAACGGACATAGGGTACCTTTCATCCCGAAAAAAGGTACTGTTCCCGAGGAAAACAGCAATAACGTGCTTTTGGTAATAGGTGGCGCCACGTGTCTTACGAATCATCGAAGCTTTAGTGGTGTGATATGAGTTATTTTTTAAAATTAAAGTACCTTTTGTACCCCATTTTGTGAGTCCAGACTAAGAGAGTCGATAGACCCGTTTTTTATCCTGTTAACTATAATTATTATTATAGATGCGAAAGTAATTTGCTTTGCTTGATACAGGCCCTAAACCGCTGAACCAATCATCATGACATTTTGCATATACGTTGTAAGGGATACAGAAAAAAAAACGTTTCATCCAGGAAAAAAGTACTGTTCCCGAGGGATAATAGTTATTTATGCAACTGTTGTATAATGAGGGGTATTAAAACACGAATGTGGGTTTATCACACGAGGCGAAGCCGAGTGTGATAATAGTATCACATGAGTGTTTAATACCTAATTATGTACAGTTGCATACAATACTTTATCTACATCCATGATATAAATCCTCCATATAAAAGTTTCTGAAACCATAGGGTGTTGTAGTGATGTAAGAAGTCTATGTAAATTCATGGAAAGTTTAATTGCTGAGTATTTAATACATATACGTACAAACCATGTATAGGTAATAATATAATTATTTACATTTGGGTTGTAGAATTATTAAAATGCACAAAGCTTGTATCACTAATTTTTGTAAACAAAAAAGTACTTAATGCAATACTAATATGAAACAAAAATGGCGGCATACGATTCGAAGTCCACCTTATAAGTTTTTTTTTTAATTACGGCGCTATGGTAGTGAATCGCACGTGCTAGACAATGTTCTTTTTTTAAAACGAGTTGCATAATGAAATTTAGTACAACATTATAACACCCGTTTGGGTGTTATAATGGTTATTATAACACTGGCTGGTTTAATGTTGGCCATAAGCTAACTGTTTCAGATACTTTTATAGAGGATTTATAGCATGGGTGTAGATAAAATAATTAAACAGACTCACTTTACAATTTATAATACTGGACATTTTGTGAGTCGAGTGTCATTATGGCGTTTGAGTAGCATAATTTCAACAGTTTCACAATTAGCTTAATAGATGGCGTTGTACTGATGACGCCGTTTTCTAAATCGCGGTGTTAAGATTTTTTGTGGAAGTATGACCTTCGAAGATTTTTTGTTGGAAATCGTCGTTGGTTTTGGTGTTACAATTGTCGTCAGTTTAGTAGTCGTAGAATCGTAGTTCCTGTTTCTTAAAATATTTTTCGCTAGGCTAGGATAGATTGTCTAAATCGTCGCCCAGCAGTGAAAACCACGTAAGTGTTTATAACAAATTTTTACAGGAGGAAGAAAAAACTGTCTACTGAAAAAAAATGTATGAGTGGGGAAGATATTACCTTTTGTTTTTTTTAGATTTTATGCATTCCTTAGGTACGTATCACATTGTTTCTATTATCGTGTGCCTAAATAAGTTTGATGTGACTTACTTAGTTTATAAATCCAAAGAATTTTTTTTTTTTTGAGGATATGGGACATCCGAGGTTTTCACTGCTGGGCGACGAAATCTGGATTCGATCCTTAATGTTTGTATGTAAATAAAAAAATTGTCTTTTTAATTCCCTTTTATTCTTTTCGGTTAGCTTAGTTAGTTTAACAGTTTTCATTAGGTTAGGTTCCTTTGTTTTTGTTAGGTTAGGTTCCTTTGTGTTTTATTAGGTTAAGTTTCTTTGTATTTTTTTAAATTTTAAAATGACTCGCAAACGTAGTTCCAAGCTAAGTAGGATCTCATCGCGAGCTCGAGCAGCGAAAATTGCTCGATCCCAAGAATCCTCCGTTCATGCCGAATTAAGAAGGCAAGAACAAGCTGAGCGACAAGCAGCTTTGAGAGCTGATGAGACATCTTCTCAAACCCAGGAAAGACTGGAGGGCCAAGCCACCCGTCAAGCTTCTCTGAGAGCGTCTGAGACGCCCATGCAAACGCAATGAGAGGTTTTCCTTTTGAGGTTTTAAAAAAAAACTTAGTTTCCAAGAATTCTATAGATGGCGTTGAAGTTACTATGCCAGAGCCAAAACGCTTGAAAAAAAACCATTGTGTCACGTCACATACTCTCGTTGACTGACACTTTCATTTGCTTAACCTTCCGAATATAACCAACATTTCTCGCGCTTTGTTAAAATCAGTTTTTTTAGGTTCCGTTCCTTGCATTATCATACTTACACCTAGCGCCATCTATCCAGCGACTAGGGAAGAGCTAAAAAGAAAATCCCTCATTGCGTTTGGAGGAAGAAGCCGAAAGTCAGAGAGCTCTAAGAGTAACTGAGACGCCTGTTCAAGCACAGTTCCGTCGCAGAGAACAAGCCCAGCGGCAAGCAGTCATTAGAGCGACAGAAACTCCAGCACAGTCACAGGCGAGAAAGACCGCTCTTGCAGTAATGCAAACCGAACGCCGACGCATTTTTATGCATCACAGTTGGTCCGTATTTAATAATTCTGGATTTGAATACGATCCTCTAATAGAATACAAAAATCATAGTTTAGTTGTTGTTGGTTTGTTGAACAAAAAGTGCCAGCTTTGGGATGCTTTAAAATGGAAAGACGAGACTGCGGGGACGTGTTGTTCCAATGGCAAAGTTTCCCTACCTTTACTTGGTGAACCAGATGAACCTCTGAAAACTCTATACTCATACGATGCTGATGAATCACGGCGCTTTTTAAATATAATCAGAAAGTACAACTCATACTTTCAAATGACATCTTTTGGAGTAGATAGAGAAGTAAGAATGCCCGGGTTTTCGCCAACTTTTACCGTACAAGGTCAGATATATCATCGGATTGGTTCACTTTTTCCAACAGAGAACGAACAGCATAAATTTTTGCAAGTATACTTTATGGGTGATGAAGAAAATGAAGAAAACCGTCGCTGCCAATACATTCAAGGATTCGACAGAGATACGGTATTAAAAATTCAAAGAATATTACATAACCAAAATATATTGATAAATACCTTTAAAATCGCAATAGAAAACTGGCCTCAAGAAGATTATAAGGTCGTTATCCATGCTGATCGAACGCCGCGTGGCGAACATGAGAGGCGTTTGAATGCACCGACAATTAATGAAGTTGCTGTCGTAGTGAGTGGCAACCAGTTCTCTTCACGAGACATAGTGTTACAAACACATGATAATACATTGACACGCGTAGCTGATACTCATAAGTTCTACGATGCTTTGCAGTACCCATTAATTTTTAGCAAGGGACAGTCGGGATACTATTTTAATATACCACTCATTAATCCCACTACAAAACAGCCAGTTCCCAATAAGAAAGTTTCGCACAGCAAGATCAGCACAGATGGTAATATAAACCCCAACGATTTAGGCCGAATTGTTATCCTTCCCTCTACTTTTATTAACAGCCCCCGCTATCTGTATGAATATACACAAGACGCTTTCGCCTATGTACGCACTTACGGTAGGCCAGATCTATTCGTGACTTTCACCTGCAATCCCTCATGGAAGGAAATAACAGAAGAGCTTATGCCTGGGCAAAAAACTACTGACCGACATGACTTAGTTGCCCGCGTGTTTCGTTTAAAGGTCCAAAAACTAATGAATTTTATTTCAAAGGGAAAAGTGTTTGGAAACGTCCAGTGCCACATGTATTCCATTAAATGGCAAAAACGAGGCCTTCCACATGTGCACATTCTTATTTGGTTAAAAGAAAACTGCGTCCCAACATTATAAGCGCCGAGATTCCGGATCCAGAACAAGATAGGGATTTGCACGAAACCATAACCAGAAACATGGTTCATGGCCCCTGTGGAGCACGTAATCCAGCATCGCCTTGCATGAAACGTGGGAAATGTACAAAAAAATGCCCCCGAGAGCTGCTGAAGGAAACAGTGCATAATAACAAAGGTTACCCTTTATACAGACGAAGAACACCCGAAGATGGTTGAAGGGTAACGATTCACGGAGCGAGACGAAATGGGACGCCGTCACCTCCTTCTGCGAAGCAGTAATGCTAGAGAAGGAGGTGGCGGAACGTGAGACGTGTTGTAAGTACTGTTAATTTAACCATTTTTATTTGTGTTTTGTCCTGTGCGGGCCAATAAATGCTTTTTATTTCTTTCTTTTCCTTCTTTATTTCTTTTGAGAGGGAGAGAACCCACCAGGTGGCCCTCGGCCACCGTAGGCGCGGGCCTGTGGACGGTGGGCTATAAGCTAGCTCGCCGTCCGTCCGTCTCATGACGACAGGCCGTGTGACGGCGCGTGACGGCGCGTTCGTGTTCCACGCGCGCCTCAAAGAGAGTCAGCAAAAATGAAGGGGTCCGTAAGGACCGATACCTGCCGGGGTTGCGGGACTGTTCGAAAGAGATACCGTGGCCCCGGAACACAAAGGGCGATGAAGGAACATGGATGGGTTTTAGTCAGTAAAAGTCTGACACTCCCTCCTGCTCCGCCCAGAGCGGGAGAAGTCATTTGATGATTTCCTATCCAAAAAAAAAAAGCGTAATGATTCAGACTCGCGGTGGGGCGTATGGAACTCTTGATAATAGCTGGGTCGTGCCATATTCACCTATTCTATGTAAAATATTTAATACCCACATTAATGTAGAAGCCTGCAACTCTGTTCGTGCCATTAAATATTTGTAAATCTATATAAATAAAAACATATAATATATATTTCATAATTCTACTACCGACAGAGGGTTAAAAAGGGGATGAAGCTGTTGTGTATGAAAGTCCGTCAGTTTTAAAGTTAGGATCTTCAAATTTTGTGTTTAGGCTGATGATTAAAAATTAATTGAAACGTGTCTCAGCGTTTTTCACAATTCTACCCCCGAAGGGTTAAAAAGGGGGATGAAGTTGTTTATGGAAAATCGTCAGTTTTAACACTTCAATACCCGCAATTACAGACACAATTAAAATAACAATGCACTGTGCCTCTGGAGGCACGGCCGGGAGCATACGGGTTAAAGTTAGGATCTTCAAATTTTGTGTTTAGGCTGATGATTAAAAAATAATTGATACACGTCTCAGCGTTTTTCATAATACCACCCCCGAAGGGTTAAAAATGAGAATGAAGTTGTTTGTGGAAAGTCCTTAATTTTCGAAGTAAAACTCACTAAATTTATTATCTAGGCTTATGGTTGGAAGCTAACGCAACGGTATTTTTAAAAATTTCAACCCCTAAGGGGGTGAAAGATGAAAAGGAGGCTTTATCTGTACAAATAAATAAATTGAAGTGTCTGTTTGTAATATTAAAACAACCGCATTTTACTACATGCATATGAATGTATATAGGGTACATACACCAAAATAACATTTTTGTCTGTTGTCTGTTTGTTCCGGCTAATCTTTGAAAGAAAGAAAGAAATAAAGAAAAGTATTTATTGACTCACACAGGATAAACAGAAACAAAAAGATACAATAGAAATTACAAAATTATATAAAAAAGTAAACAAGAGAAAAAAAAAAAAAAAATCAATCATAATGGTCCTGTGCAAGGCCAAAAGGCTCCTATCTCAGCAAACAGCAGCAGCAGCAGCTTTGGAACGGCGGGACCGATTTTGACGGGATTTTTACTGGCAGATAGCTGATGCAATAAAGAGTAACAAAGGCTACTTCTATTTTTAGATAAAATCTATAGAGTAACACTCCTTCTGGCGCAGTCGGGTAAAAATATATAAAAGAAGAAGAAACTGACTGACTGACATATCAACGCACAGCCCAAACCACTGGGTCAACAGATTCCAAATTTGACAAGTAGGTTCCTTATGTGGTCAAGGATTGCACTAAGAAAGGATTTTTCAAAATCATTAATCAAAAGGGCTCCAAAGTTAGTATGGGGAAACAAGATTAGTTAAACTGTTTTATTCGAAACGTAAACGGAGTACTCCTATCGATAATTGCGTAAACATTTGTGTTTCAGGTTTTTTCAGAATTAAACCCCCAAGAGAGGGCAATGGGGTGACAAAGTATAAAAATCAATGCACAGCCAAAACCGCTGAGTCTAGAGATTCCAAATTTGTCAAATAGGTTCCTTATGAGGTTTAGGAGTGCACTAAGAAAAGATTATTCAAAATTCACCCTCTAAAGGGCTGAAACGGGGGTCCAAAATTTACAAAACTCAAACTCAAAGCATTTATTTCAATTAGACCATTACGGCACTTTTGAAAGTCAAAAATACAAAAAAAAAAAACAAAGCTACAGTCCCAGTCACAAGGCATAATAACTTGAGAAAGTACTGTAGTTGCCCATTCCCTAGCGTAGATCTCTATGGAGAAGAACGGGCAAGAAACTCCATGGACACTCTTTTAAAATCAAAATATTGTTACAAAATCTTGGTTACATCATTAATTTTGAGATTATACATTTATGTGAGAACGATGTAGAAAGACGTGCACACTAAGAGCATCCAGAGTAAAAGATTAGATCAAAAATTTATGAATAAAGTAATTAAAATGAACCTTGGCAGCTAAGAGATGACCAGTCCCAACTGACAGCGCCCGTTCACAGACATGACGCATGTACCGGCGCCATTCAACTCAACCATATTGCAGGGAACTAAATGACCCGACACACAATAATGATAATACATGGGAAAATAACATTAGTTAGACTATTTTATTCGAAATTTAACAGGAGTACTCCTATCGATAAATGAGTAAACATTTGTGTTTCAGGTTTTTTCAGAATTCAACTCCTAATATGGAGAAATGGGGTGACAAAGTCTGTAAATCAACTCACAGCCCAAACCACTGGGTCTAGAGATCCGAAATTTAGCAATTTATGTTTCTTATGAGGTCTCACTAAGAAAGGATTTTTCAAAATTTACTCCCTAAGGGGGTGAAATGGGAGTCAAAAGTTTGTACGGGGAAACAAGATTAGTTAGAGTGTTTTATTCGAAACTTCACAGGAGTATTCCTATCGATAAATAAGTAGAAATGGGTTTCAGGTTTTTTCAGAATTCAACCCCTAAAGGGGGAAATGGGTTTGGTATTGTTTGTATGGTGTATCGGGTCGGGTGTATTACAAAAACAGCGATTTTAAGATTTAATGTGGCGTACCTGAAATACCATCATCCCCTGTTGGGGTGCGATGGGGTCGAAATGTCTAAAAATCAATATGGGTGTCGATTCCGAGATTATCATTGGTGCTGATTACGAATATGGCATTTATTTTTAGATTCAAAAGATGGCGGATTCGACTTCTATACAGGATTATTTTTGATTTATTGTGATGATTGTGATAACGATGATGGTGATTATGATAATGATTGTGATAGTGATAGTGATTGTGATTGGAATAGTGATGGTGATGGTTGTTGTGATATCGATGATGATGATGGTGATTGTGACAGTGATAATGATGGTGATAGTGATGGTGATTGTGATAGCGATTGTGATAATTATAATTGTGATGATTATGAAATTTGTTACATAGGTAGTTTATAACCTGGATTAACATGTAGGATACTATTAAAACCCTTTAGTATGATCCCGTGGGACAGTTACCGAACTTCACGCGGGCGAAGCCGCGGGCAACAGCTAGTACAGAAATAAAAAGTAGCCTATGTCACCCAGCTTCCCAACGGTGAAAGAATTTTTCAAATAGGTCCAGTAGTTTTTAAGTTTATTCTTTACATACAAAAATACGAATCATTCTCTTTATAATGTAAAATGTCGCTAAAAAGATATTCAAGTTGAAATTCTGAACTACTTATTTGAAGTTTAAATAATTAGCAACCATCGTACACGTTTACTAAGATTTTTTTTTCATTTTGCTATTTCCACAGTATTTACTAGATTCTTCAGATTACAATTACAACAAAAACATCTATATTTTCCCATCCTTGTCAAAAAAATGAATGGATCATTTCAGATGCAATTTTATTTAACTGTAAACCTAGTTACACTCATCTGCCTAGCCTTTTCCCAACTATGTTGGGGTCAGCTTCCAGCCTAAACGGATGCAGCTGAATACCAGTATTTTACATAAAGCGTCTCCGGCAGGGAGACGCTTCGTGTAAAATTAATTACCACAACCCAGTTAGCACTGGGTAACGTATACCCATTGGTAAGACTTGTTGTCAGACTTACGAGCCACTGAACTAAACGACTGTTCATAATCTACAAATGATAGCCGGGACCAATGGCTTATGGTGCTTTCCGAGGCCCATCCACGGACCAACCTAGACAAGCGCGGCTTAACCTGAAGATTGACCCGAGTGGCTGTTATTATTTAGTCACGAGCTCTTCTAAACGAAGTTGCACCATAACAGTAAATATAATTTCGAACACTTTGTTGAGGATGAGGTCTGGTCCCGGGTGATGAAATGAATCTATCGTTATGGTTTCACATCTATATTGAATAATTACGATTGTACAGAGTTTCTGGGTTGCACCGCCATGGTCATGGCGGGGCGGTCTGTACTGGATGGTGGATGCGAGGTGAAAAGGAATGATTCTATACAATGCAAGCCTTTTTATAGCCGCTGTGAATGAGCAGAATGACTGTATGGTGCTGAAGAATGAACGTAGCAGCGCCAGGCGAGCGCGGTGGCCAGTGGACGAACTAGGTGGAGCTGATGTCTTCCACCCAGCTGCAGAGGTCGGTGCCGCTGCGCTCACGCACCGAGTGCGGCTCCTTGTGGATAGGCGGCGCTAGCGGTAGGCGTGAACACACTTTATATTTAATAGCACAATCTTATTTCCTGTATTTAACAGGAGTGAGAATGGGTTCAGCTCTGTAGAGTCTATTCTGGTTAATCGTACAGTAATGAAATAAAGTTAAATGGGCCATTGTTGCAACGTTAATGGCAATTGCTTGAATATTAGCTCTGGAACAATTCGTGTTCGTTACTGTTACAGGTGAACGAAGCTTTGCAGTAAAAATTAAATTAATTGTAAACGATGATAGAATGGGGGACTAGATTTTGTCATTCCAAAGCACACTCTCCGCAATGTAACCAATTCCAAATAATAACAAATACTAAAAATAAAAAAATAAAATAAAATTTATTTAATTCAGCTAATCCATACAGTGAAAATAAAATTTCTATTAAAAAATAAAATAAATTATCACAAAAACATAAATTCAAAAATAAATAAATCAATTATTAAAATCAATAAAATAATCAGTTATTAAAATAATCAGAATCAAAATAAGATTCAAAATTTAAAAAAAGATAAATAACACATTCAAATTTAAAATACGATAAAATAGTCATTTATGTGTAGGTTGAAAAGCTTGTGTGACGTCAAACCTCCCTGTCTCACCCCGCTTGCCAACGTCTGTGCTTCAGAGAGCGTTTTATTCCACCTCACAAAAGCCCACCTCACAAACCTAAGTATTTGAAATCGGTTACACTTCGGAGAGTGTCATTTCCCATTTCCCATTCTATTATAAGATGAGCAGGGATACGGCGAAGCGTCACCGTTATATTGTTGAAGTTCTACGAACCCGAACAGAGCGTGCAAACATCCAGTCTATGGAATCTCTGTTTCCCGATCATTATAATCTCGATCTCTTAAAAGTTCGAGTGAATCGGTTTCTTCTAGGCAAGCGTGCTCCACCCTAGGCTACGTCATCGCTTCACACCAGGCGAGTTGCGGCCAAACGCAAGCCTATTATAGGCTGCGCCAGATAAGTAGGAATTAAAGGTCGCGCATATATTTATTTAAATACATAATCCCGAAAACAGAAATTATGACATAAACTTGTCCCGAAACGACTATTCGTAATCCTTGGCTTTTCTAGTAATAAAAACGATTCATAATGTATTGTCGGTTTACCTACGCAGAGAAATTAAGGAAAGAGCTATGACTTTTAATTCTTACTTATCTGACGCAGACTATATTAAAATTACTTACACATGTAAACATGACTGACTCGTTAATAATGATGACAATTTAATACATCATAGTATCTACGTAACTAATACATACCTACTCGTAAATAAACCAATTATTTCATTTTACGAGTTGTTTACAAGGTCCTTCAGCACATAAACCAGCGGTCAGTGCACATTGTTGCAGTACACGTGTTGCAGTGTTATTTATAAATAATACTCATGGCTTCACCTTGACCGAGTGGTATATTAGCTCATGTTTAAATGGATAAATTTAACATACGAGCTTCGGCAATCAATTTCTGGAAAAACGCCGTTTACATAAGAGACATATTTTCCGATGTCATCACAGGCAATATTATGCCAGATGTTTCGGAAACATCTTGAGACCAATCATATTGCGATATTACCTTGACTTCGCAACTCATCAACGTTAGTACAAAGTAGAACCAGACAACAAATCTTCACTGCGCTGTGTTTCCTCATTACGCTTTATCGTGGTGATACGAAAAGTTTGTTTCCTGTGATCTACGTGAGGGCTTTCTCCCAGAGACACAGAGTATAACTGACAAACTTTTCACTGTCTGTAATTATGCTATTTTCTTACTCATAAAGCTAGTTTTAAAACTTTATGTGCTTTCATCGCAAAATATTAACTCTAGCACAAACGGACTAAACATGTCAAGCGACATTTCTTAACAAATATTTGACTTCACATAACAGCGTAATGTTGTCGTTGGCGAAATAGCCTTTCATTTAACACAAATCCTTGGTCATAGAGTTATTGAGGAGTTTCAGTTCATCAGTATGGACGGTACCTATTGTACATGCGGTATCTATTACCCGAATACGGGTCTAATCCTATTTCTATCCCGATTGTGTTCCGATAACCACAATCTTGAGATTTGATTGTGGTTAGAACTTTGTACCGTACTGGAGAAATAGATGTATGTACCTACACATGATTGAATCCACATTATGTATCAGAGGAAAGGTTAATCTCAAGAGATGTTATGATACATTGATAACATGATTTCTTAGCACAATATTTAGGTTCGTACATAAGCCCCGCGAACATGACTATTACTTTTAACTAGGCAGGTACTAAGGTACTAAGGAGATGTTTTATAAATACGTAGGTATGTATAGCGTATATATACATCCCGCGATGATTTGTAGTGTGTTTATGAGAAAATTTTGTTTTTCAGTGGTTTGTAGGTTAGTCTAGTCTGTTGTTATTATGCAAAAAGCTTATCACGTATCCCGTTCCCCCGGCTCAGCCTAAATTCAAATTTTGCCCCCGCTTCCTCTTAGATCGTTCTTTGCCGCTTGCACTATCAAGAAGATTATTTAGGGTGAACTTCACTATTGATGGAATGATGAGAAATACTCATCATCTGCCTAGGCGAATCAGTCGTTCACCATTAGCGTTACCGCCGTCGATAACAATGGATCAACATCTTTGTAAAC